>CAUYQU010051627.1:182500-242608 GCA_963574635.1 Cheracebus regulus | reverse complement strand
GCAGTTTACAATAGCAAAGACCTGGAACCAACCCAAATGCCCATCAATGATAGACTGGACAGGGAAAATGTGGCACATATACACCATGGAATATTATGCAGCCATCAAAAACGATGAGTTTGCATCCTTTGTAGGGACATGGAACAAAGCATTCTTTTTAAAAAATGGTTTACATAGTCAAGTAAAGTGGCATGCTGGGGCTGGCTCATACAGGATCTTGAGAACCAACTGGATGTATTTCTTTCCAAGTTTAGAGTACCTTACACCACTGAAATTAGAAAATGTTACAAATCAGAAGACACACATACACCCCTCAGAAGCTATTGCTAAACGTTGACCAGCATGCCCCTGGATATGTTACAACGAACGTTAAATCATAAATCGTGAACTGTGAGTAATACTCAAATGATGAGTAAAACAATGGCCATAAAAAACCCAACTAACTTTGACCCTGATACATGGCAACTACTCAATATAAAAGTGTGCTAGATGGTCAAATTAAGGAAGGAGGGAGAAAATGAGCTACCAAGAAAATTTTGGGGGAAAAGTGGCATTTGAGCTGGATATTGAAGAATGTATGGATTTTGGATAGTTAGAGAAATAGGAGAGGGGTGCTTATGGAGAACAGCATGAAGACAAATCTTGAGGTAGATAAAAGTCTTATGAGTGTGTTCATGTGGTCAGAGTGCAGAGAGTGTTTGGAGGGTCAGGGAATGAACTTAAGAGTTTACTCAACCTCTTATGGTCGGGACTGTGCAAGTCAGCATGCTAAGGCTTGAGGAAGTGGAGACGGACAAGATACTGCCTTAGAGGCAATTCAGCCAAATTGCCCTGTTCCATGTTTGAAGTTTGGACCATCCCAGTTAGTTTCTTGATTGTATTGATCATTAACTAGCTTAGCTTCATTTTTTTTTATAGGACGTATATTAAGTATCTCTGCATTCTAGCTCACGGATATATTGATTACTTGGTTACTACCTAGTTATTTTACTGCAATATGAGATTGACAATTTGCCCAAGCCCTGTGATACTAGAAAATAGGAAAGAGTAAAGAAATCTCCTCTCGTCTTGTCTTCTGGTAAAGGTTTTTTGCAAAGAAACACTTCTCCTGTGACTTAGAGAAGACTCATGGGTGCCTGTTTATTTGCCTGTGACACAGCAAAATCAATTCATTGCCCCATAAATGATTGATTGAATTATTTGTGCCCATTGACCAATATGAACAAAAAACCTGCTAACTTGCCTTAACCAAACTATTTAAGCTTCCCTCCTCCCCTACAGAACCCTGAATTCAGTCTGCCTCCAAGTACTGGAACCACCACACCACCTGCTCACCCCTGTACCTGGTTCTTTCTACCTTATTTACATCCTGCTATAAAACAAAATTCATTTCTGACTTGCAGATATTATGGTGGGACCATTCTCTCTAAAGCAATAGTCTCTACCCCATTTATTGCAAAAATCCTTCTGAAAAATATCTTTTCTTACCTAAATCTGCATTTATTTTTATTTGACAGAATTATGTGTTATTCCGTCCCTCTGTGCCTGAAAGTCAGGTCATTAAAAGTCCTTAGTGGTCCCAATGGAGACCTAAGCTGTGCAAGATAAACAGAAAACTACCCTATCCAGGGAAAAGAACTCATTCTCACTCAATGTCATCCAAGATGACAGGCAGGTTAAAGAAAGGGGTTAAACGCACATACACAAAATAAATCTAGGTGATTGCATGTGACTTCTAAAGAACTTTACTTTTCTGACTGACTTTGACAATTGTAAGAAACGTGTTGAGAGTCTTTGAGAAGGGTAACTGTTTCATTAATTTGACATTCCTCCACAACAAATAAAAACAAAAATTAGTATTATCAAATAATTAATATATTCATATGGCAAGAAAAAAAATGTTCATTGATGCCAAAGATAAAATACAGTCTATGATTTTAGAATCATCAGTTAGGACTTCTTTATGTAAGAAAGTATGATATTGGAACCAATACTAAGGTGGGCTGGCTGAAATTTACAATTGTTTCAGACCCACTTATTAGAACTATACTGATCAAAAAACATTCAAAGTCCTATAAGAGCCTATTATATTTTAATGAACAGCTTGAAGTGCATTAAAATACTCATGTAATTTAAAATGATGTATACTTACTAAAATTGCTCTGATTTAACTATTAACCTGGTTACTTCTACTAGAGTTCAGAAGTTTAAATAACCTTATGTCTTTGAAATTAATAACATAAAAGAAAGACACAAACAAAAACTAGACATGAGATCTGAGAATGCAGAGCTTTGCTGCCTCCTTCACTCTCTTCTCCCTTCTCCCTTCTTTCCTTCCCTCCTTCCTTCCTTTTTTCCTCCCTCTCTTTCTCCCTCCTTTCCTCTCTTCCCTCCCTTTGTCTCCCCTTTTATTTATAATTTGCTTAAACTTTTTAATGAACTGTCTTATCCCAAAATCTCCACTTATTTGGTGATATTCAATTAGATACTGAAATAATTAAAATGCACCAATGAATCATTTTTAAAAGTGATGGAAGCTAGTCAGTCCCCTGTCACTTTCCCTGAACAGCTCAGATAGCCATTTTTTATGGTTGTTGTTTTAAGCAGTGAAGTATTAAAAATACATCATTTTTATTGTAGTATTTCTAAACTTAGAAAGGAGAGCTAACTTCCTCCCAGTCACCTCGCTCATTACCAGGAACACTTAGAATACATTTTGAATCAACTATTCCTCCTCTCCACTTCTGTAATCATTAAAGTTGCATGTTTTGCACTGAATTGAATTATCAGAAGCAGTATGACATGTTCTTTCATGGCTAATAAAGAAATCATATAACATGTCTTTTATGTCAGTAAAATTCATAAGCCTTAAGTATCAGTGAGGTAGAATTTCCAGAGTTAGCAAATACAACTACAGGACACCCAGTTAAATTTGAATTATTTCTAATTGCCTGTACATATGTACACTGAAATAAAAGAAAATGTTGCATGAGACATATGAATACTAAAACATTAATTGTGGCTAATCTGAAAGAATTACGTTTTATACTTCTTTAACTATATCTGTTCTGTGTGATTTGGCTCTTCTTAATAGTTCCTTGCTTGACAGAACTTCCTTACTGGGTTCCTTACAGTTGGAGTCTCTGTTTCTTTACCACATCTAACTTACTCAGTTCTTTGTTCATTGAAAATTATGCTCAATATTAGCATTATAAACCAATTTATTGACTATATCTTGACACTGAGAATTGCTATTCAGATTTTATTTGTTCAAGCACAAAATACCATGTTTCATGATATTATTTATTTTTTCACACTTCAGGATTATATGGAATTTCCTGATCAACTTCTTGATATATTATTTTCTGGCACAGAAAAAAAAATGTTGTCATCAAATTTTGTCACCTTCTTAAATCCTACATATAAGTCTTCTAAAATTTGCTTTTGTTTCTGAAATCGCCTTTGGAAGGGTCTTCACATGAGAAAAAAATATTACAAAAGCAAGGGGAAATGTGTTCTGCATTTTGATTACTTGTACCCACAGTTGCCCTAAAAGGTGAGGCATTTATATCTTTCAAAATCTCTGTAATGGTTAATGGAACTATTACATTTTAAAATTATGCAAGTAGATTTTTACCTGGTACTTAAAAAAATTCATTTGCAAATTTGGAATTAGAAAGTGCTTCTGAATGATAGAAGGACACAGAGTGGTTCGAGCTGAAAGATGGATGATTGACCGTGTGGAAGGCCACCACAAGGTCTGCTGCCACTCATATATCAGTTTCATTTGAATTTCCTTTACACACACAAAAATGTATTATTATTTTCTTTGGCACTGGTAAAGGATATCATGCATCTCCCATGCTTAGCTGTTAGTATTTGCTGGCTTATATCTTACTTTTCACTATTTTTCATATTGAACGCACAATTGCATACTACACAAAGAGTTTCAAAAAGACATACTACTTGTTTGGTAAATATCCACTGCTCATAAAATTTATCTTGACATTCACAGTTGCATTTTAGCGTTTTGGGCATTCAAATATACACGATAAAAATGGACAATAGCAACCATCACAAAAATGGAAAAGATTAAATTTGAGCATCTTAATGTCCATCTTTGGCAAGTCTGAACTGTGACCAGGGGTTGAATGAATGGTCACAGTGGTTGCAAATATGTAAACTAATGATAAATTAAACTCAATATCTGTTATGGAAAAGGTAAACTTCTCATTTTCCTCCAAGGGAGAGTTGAAATTGTAAGGGAGGAATAGCCTCTCCCAAATAAAGCCTGAGCTGATGTTGGGTGAGGGTTGAAGAAGCTCAGCCTGAAGAGGTTTGTGGGGTTCCAGAGGTGAGAGTGTAGGGAACTGAGGACATGTGCCCCTGGTCACTGGAGTTAGTTGACTTTCAGAAGCACCATCACTAGGGTGAAGACTGGCAGATTGGTGTTGTCTATAAGCTAGGGCTGTCATTGACAGGCTGACTTTCAGGAGCTGGAGCTGTCATTGACTGGCTGAACTTCAGACGTGTAGTTACTGGAGTGAGGCTGTTGCTGACGCTGACTGGCTCCTTTTCAGAAGCACAACACAAGTGAAGCTCTCAGGGATCGGCTGATTTTCAGAGCATGTGCACTGATGCAAAGTTATTTCTCATTAACACTGGGAGCTAGTTCACTACTTGGGACTCAGGCCAGAGAGCAAATTTTTCCCTTCTTGAGAGTGAAAAGATGTATTTTTAATTCTTCTCCGCCACTGTTTTGGTCTTCCCTCAGCCAACCCTATGGGAAAGACCAGAAGAGGCTGTCCAGATTTTTGTTTGTAGAGGTATCATTGTCAGCTAGGTAAATGACTGAAGCGCCAATTACCATGGCAGAAAAATAGCTCTCTGTGTCAGTTTTTGTAATTTGTTGGTAAAGGCTGAGTCTAGGACATTTAGGGCTTCCTGATAAAGTCAATATAGGACATGAAACAAAACTCATTAAATACAGGATGTATCCTGTACGTGCCAATGCCTGTCACCCCTTCATAGGCATCGACTGCAGAGGATGTGTTATCAATCTGTGACTCATTGTCACGTGGACAATCGTGAGAATAATGTGCTAAAATGTTAAGACTAGGTCTGATTATTTAGCAAATGCAGTAGATGAGACCCTTGTCCGTGTCTACCCATCATTTCTGAATCTATTCATTAGACGCATGTCTGTGCTTTCTTGGAACTTAACATTTTCACACTTCGTGTTTCTCCTGAAGCACATGTGTTTGAGTGGAAGATTTCCAACATGAAAATCTCCAAGATGACACTCCACAAGCTCACATTTGAAGCGTAGGAATACAGACATTACAATATCTGCAAGTTCTCTTTGCATGGTCTACATAGTAAAGGCTTGAGGGATGTCCAAAGATGTCATTTCATCCTCAAACAGATAAACACTGAGAAAGAGAGAGACTACTGGGTTCACCACATCACATTGCTTTTGAAATCTAATTGTTGATTTAATGACCTCTCTCTTTTTTGCCTACACTATTGCCTGGTAAACTATTCCACATATTCATGATTCTCTGCACGGGGGAAAAAAAAAAAAAAAAGAAGAAACACTTCCTGACATCTGTTCTGAATTTGTTTTTCTTTAATTTTCATTTATACCCTCTTGTTCTATCATCTGTGTTGGGCTCAAAATAGGAAACCATGTTGACATTTTCCAACCCATTTAAATTTTATGTTCTTTAATTAAAGTCCCCCTCTTAACTAGATAGACATCTAACCTGGTGGGTAGATGCTGTGATACTACATCCAAATGAAGACAATATTTTTAAAAAATCTTCTCCCTCCTACAACAAAGAAAAATAGAAATCTTGAAGTTATAGTATTTCTGTGTCATCCAAAGCCAAAGGAGACTCACATACTTTTATTTTTGCCCTAAACTTGCCTGAAATGATTTGAAAGAGTAATATAGGACTTCATATCCCATAGCACTGGCGCCACAGGCTGCTTTTCATGAGTTGTTTTTGTTGCTGTTGTTTGGGGGCAATAGCATTTGTGTTGGTCAGAAACCCTGGCTACGCAGACTAATTCCAAATTTCTCAGCTCATATATCCTCCTCACAACCTTCAAAGCTAATATAAGGTCCTCTGCACTAAACCATTGTATAAACTACATAAATAAAAGAGGCTTGTCTTTTTTCTATGAGCTATAAGGGCCACACCAAACTTAAGTACGAAATGAGTAAAGGCTGTTTTCAGGTGAAGTTTTTAGTGATGTCGGAACCAATGTGTTCGAGACTAAATTATTTAAAAGCAGAGCCATGAACCTCATTCTATTTAATATCTGTAGGCCCCTCCCTCAGACTCTAGAAGACTGCTTTGCAAGTAACTGATGTTCCACGGTTTCTCTTATTTTATTACTTAGATCAGCATATGTACCTTGTGAAGGATAAAGAGTGGCAGGATATCTGAGAAAAAAAAAATTTAAATTCAGAATATCTGAGAAATGTCTGAGAAAAAATTTTAAATTCAGAATAGCTGAGAAAAAAATTAAAATTCAGAAATGTAATCAACATATCTTTGTTTTTAAGTACTATGCTGGAAATGAGACCTATAGCAGCAAGCCGAGCAGATCTGGTACCTGCCCTCATGGAAACTTACTTTCTAGGATGAAGCGAGACAATAAACAATAAAACCAACAAGTAGATGCTACAAATCATGATAAGCTCTATGAAGGAAAAATTAGAGTATCACAAAAGATTAATTAAGAAGCTCAGACTTTAGATTTGGTTGTCCAGGAAGACTGCTCCAGGTCTGTGACACTTATGGGAAGACCTGAAAGACAGAGTGAAAGGAAGACTGTTCCTGGAGGAAGGAACAGCAGGTGTGTGATGATGCTCTGCTACCAAGGCATTGCCCAACTCCACCCTCTGCAGTGGGAGCAGAAGCTGGGGATGGTGTCATTTTTTAGGATCCTTTTTCCCGCGTGGTTCCCGGTTTGCCAACCAGATAAACCTACATGGATCTGGAAACAGAAGTGGTGTTGACCCCACAGCTCTCTAGAGCTGGACACAGCCAGACCTGGAAGTGGAGGTGGGCTTCACAGAGGCTCCTGGACAGGCTGTGTGGGTACACCTGCCAGGCTGCTGCAGGCGGGGCAGTTGGTAGCAGCTTTCAAAGGTGCAGTTAAGAATTTAGCCATTTCCTGGCAAGCTTGTGGGAACAACCACCATTGGCGTTTCAGCCTGAGTTCCAATGTCTGTTCTCATCTTTCAACTGGAACACACCTGACCTCTTCTCTCACATTCTCCCAGTGTTCATGTAAGCCTAATTCTCACAGTAAGCCACCTTTTCCCAGAATACTTACCATGACTCAATTTTTTACACAAACTCCCACTGAGATGGCATGGGTAAGTCTTAAGGAGGGAATACCCTTGGCATAGTCAAAGAGGTCAATGCCAGTGAGATGCAAAACAATCTATTGCCTTAGAAAAGAATTCTGAGAAAACCCCACATTACAGCAGGTCTACTAGCACTGGGGCCTTTGGGAGTTTGTGCACACTTTTTTCCCCCCACATGTTTTCTGGTTTTGTAAGCTGTAAGGATCCAACAGCCTTGAAAAGTTTGAACCTTCTTGGTCTTTCTCTATGCTGATCATTCTGAAAACAGGTGAGATGTTAAGTAGAAACAAAAAAAAAAAAATCACTCTTCACTCCTTTTAATGGTATTGTCCGAGCTCTGGAATGGGCTCTGAGATACACTGGGAACGTATACCATGTCAAGGAAACTGTTCCATTGTTCCCAAAGCCCTGACACAGCAGGATGTTGATTATTTAGAAATTACAAATTAGCTTCCCATTAAAATACATATAATTAAGTGATTAAATATGGGGAAGTAATGTCCTACAAAATATTTACAGTCTGCTAACCCTAAGCAAATCATTTGTTTAAAAAACAAACACACAAACATAGTTGTCCTCTCTAGGATGGACTAAGATCATAGATCAGAGGATTTTCATTTGTTTTCAATCAACTCTAAGTCTTATTTTTTCCCAATAAGACTGAGTTTTCAAAGGTGCCCAGCTCAGGGGGATGAGAGACAGAGCAACTGATGATGATGTTTTTTTAATGATGATTTGCCTTCCCCTGATGGTAACTCGAACTCTGCTGAGCCATGAGGCCAATTATCACAATCTCTGGTTTTTGTTTCTCAAGAAGTAGAAATTATGAGATGCTTATTTTTATTTTCATAATGAAGATATAATTTATGTATAGTGAAATTCCTCTTCCCAATGTACAGTTTGTACATTTGGACAGTACGGCACAATTAAAACAGTGTCTCCACCATACTTGGCCTCCCCATCCTTGCAAATAAACCCCAGTACTTTAATAGGTGGATCTGAAACATAAATCCAAAGCTGTCTTTGGAAGAGTGTGCTGAAGCACTCCCCCATACCGTCTAGCAGTCTCCCAAGGTTTCCAGTGAAGGAAGACAAAGAGATGGCACTGGGAATTCCAGCAGGTATGTCTGTCCAGCCCTAGATCCACACAGGCTAGGGTCTACACCTGATCCTACCAAATTGCCCATTGAGTTCTTGGGAAAATCCACTGGAGTTACTAATTCTCAGTCTTCTCTTCTGAAAAACATCATGGAGACAATGATGCCTATGACACAGTGCTACTGAGAGCAATAGATGCAGAGTGAGGTATTTCACACGCAGAAGGCACTGAGTCAATGGTACCTCTAGCACTCAAGACCTATCCCTGGTGACTCCAATGTTTACCAGGGGAGGACTGAATCCTGCATCCTCAAGTCAGGATACCTCCATCGCTTCTGGAAAGAAGAATGAAAGGAAAGAATCCCACCACTCAGACATGGACACGTGATGGAAGAAGGGGAACAAGAGCTAGCCAGCACATCTGGCCTTAATGTTTGCATGGTTTATTAATCTATCCACATAAAACACAATAAGGTGACTTCATTTTATTTCATCTTTTCCTCTCATTTCAATCTTGGGGCTTTATTCTCCTCCTGCATTTGGTTTTCTTGGTATAATTACTTACTCTTTCTGAACTGCCTGTCCTTTCAAAGTGCTTACTTTGTGCTGTCACAGAAGTACACATTTTTGGCCAAAGTGATGCAATTTGCAGCCAAATGAAAAAGAATATGTGCAATTAATGAAAAAACGGCAGTGGACTATAATTTACAGATTATTTGGCAGGAGCTAAACGAGTGAGACATGGCCCACTTTGTTCTCAGCCCTGGTTCCTGTAAAGTCTTCTTTCCATTTTATGCAAATAATGTAACAGAGAAAGGAAAACTAGGGATTATAAGTGTGGAAGAATTTCACAATGCCCTTTCACTCAAAGGGACAAATATTTGAGGATCCCTGCCATGACTATTACATGCCCCCAAATGCTACCATATTGAACTAATTCCTCCATAATTGCTCTGTTGCAAACATAATTTTCCAGGTAATTAAAAAGATTTGCACAGCATCTTCAAAGATATTATACAAACTAAACAAGTAACTTTATATTAGGGTAAGCTTTCAAGGAATTTGGAGTTTGGGGTCATTTGACACCCATTGAGTTGGATGGAAAAAAGATCTATACACTCTTCCAGGGCATCTGAAAATGATCCTGCCATAAGAAAAACTGGATGTATGGGCTCTTGTACCCTGATTGTAGGGAATAAGTTAGTGAGAAAAGAAGCCATGTATCCTATGAAGTAAAGGAAAGAGCAAAGATTTTTTTAGTTAGAAATATTTAAGTCTCTGCTTATAATTTTGTTATTTAGTGTAAGTAATTTAACCCATCTGAGCCTCAATTTCCTTTCTGGTCTATAAAATGAACCTAGTAGGAGTTCATCAAATCTCACATTGGATACATAGACAGGGCCAGATTGTCCAGAACCCTGCAATGCTTGGATTTTATTCTTAGCACACTGGGACACCACTGAACTTATAAGCAGACGAGTAATCTTTCCTCACTACATTCTCAATAGACTGCTGGATTGGTTAAGGATTTCTGATTAAAAACAAAAGGATCTAATTCTGTCTAAATGAAGAAATCTGAAAGGATAAAACCTCTGAAAAACTTGCTCTTCGAAAGACTGCAATAGCAAGGCTCTTTGAGCATCTCAGCGGCAAGAAGGAGCGGATCCTCAGCCTCCAGTAGTCCCAATTCTTGTCATTCTTCCTCAGGATTCCAACTTGGGAGTCAGCATCTGAGTGTTTAGCTTGGATCGCACGCAAACCCCTTGACAGACATATGAGGCCAGGGGGATCCTCAACCTATAACCCCACCAAGGCTAATGCAATGGCGGGAAAACTGTTCTCAAGGAACAATTATGATGTCTCCACCAAAATCAGGACTTTGATCCTCAGAGGGCACAGAAAGCAACTCCAACTCCACCATAGTTACTGGTTTGGGGGAATCAAGAGTGGAAGAGATAGATTAGTTGGAAGTGGCTGCAGAGATCCAGGCAGGAGCCAAAGGTGGCCTGTACCAGACAGAAGTTCAGGGAAGGACACGAGGGGAGACCTGAAATGGAGTTTAGACGTAGAACCAGCAGCACTTGCTGATGGGCTCCCTGTGGGGATTGAGAAGAGGGGAAGAATAAAGCTTTCAGGTTGAGGATGGCACTCAATGGGCTTGATGATCTGTGATTCATCCTCATCTATTACCAGGAGTGCCTTATTAAAGGAAAGAATAGATGCATATGGCATAGAACATGCTGAGCTTAATATATGCATATAGGGAACACAGATATGCACGATGCATATGGGCCATAGCATCTGCAAATCTATTTTAATAAGCACTTTTATTAAGCTTAAAAACAGCCTTCCTATATATATTTTTTTAGTTTGATGAACATATTTTAAATTATTTCTTTACTCATGGAGCATTTTTAAATTTATGCATATTTTGAGGTATTCTTTTCTTTCTTTCTCCTTTATTTATTATTGTTATTATTTTTACTTACTGAAGCCCTAATCCAATCTCCCTGGGCACCGGCCCTCCACATGTCCCTACCCTCCACTTGGTGAAGCACATAGCTCAACAGGCAGCATGAGAAAGAGTGATGGAGGGAGGTGAGGGCACCATTCATTTCAAAACTAAAAATATCATCTCAAATTCTAGGATATTGATTCACTCCTCCTCGAGACTATTAGAATGAGTTTCAAAAGTTCAGAGACTATTTTGGTCGGAAGCCTGAAGTTCTTCGAAATAACAGCAAGCAGCTGCTCCTCTCCGCTCTTTCCAGCTATAAATACAGGGCACTCGGAGAGATTTTTGAGTCAGCCACAGAGGGTGTGAGCACTTATTTTCTTTTTAATTTTTCTTCCATTGTGTCATATTTTTCTACAAAGCATAGGTGGAAAATTAATAGGCCCAGTGGAAATCAAGTTTCATTTTTTTCCACAGAAGAAGGAGCCTTATCAGCCTTATTGTTCTGGTTCCGGAGGCTCTGATGTCCCATTGAAAGAGGAACGTGAAACCTCTCTAGATCACCCTCAGTACCTGGGGGTTCCTCAAGGTTCCCAGGACATCAGTGTGACAGCGGGGAGAAGTCAGGGCTTTGGGGTCTGTGGAACCTGAAATCTTACCCTGGTTCCCACATCTATCAGCTGGGTCACTCAGAGGTGATCTTAAGTCTTGAAGGTTCTTTCTCAGAGACAATGGAGCTGAGGACGCCACCTCCCAGGGTGGTGAGGAGAACGAACGTGGCCATCCACGTGAGAGCATCCCCTGGGCCACGTGACACCCTGTGAGAGTGGAACTGAACACGTATCACTTTCCTTATCCTTTTCTCCACGTCTGTGAGAAGCAGTGGAATACACAGGCAGGTCTTGGTATACATGTGGGCCCTCTGCCCATCAAGAATGTTGACTGAGCACTGTTTAGACCTCTTATGACAACAGGGGAGCCATAGTTGGACAGGATGGATCCCCTCAGGGAGCCACAGGGCACATGAGCAGGTGGACACCACTCACAGGGAGCACTGCTCAGCTGGCCCAGCGGGCCCAGCCCCACCATGTGGCCTGTACCACGTGTGCCTTTGACCACACTTCAGAGTTGACTCTGGCTGGCCTTGCCTGAGTGACATGGCCTCTGCCCTTCTGTAGAGCATCCTTCTTGGTCACTGGCAGAGGCTTGTGCCCAAAAGAAAAGGAAGGCCTTCTCTGGAGCTGTTTTTAGGGAAGCAAGGCCTTCATGGGGCTGGTAAAATTCAGTTTATAAAGCTTCTCCTAGGGACTGCCTCCATGAGCCTCCAGGGTGCCTGCAAATCCTGGAGGGTGTAGTTACTACCCTCCCAGGGCAGGGAGAAGGGGCCACCCTGTTCCTTCTTCAGCTCACTGCCAGCAAAGCTACCTGCCATCATGGTCACTGTCCTGAAAATGGCATAATTCAGTTTTCTCTTGAGAGACAATACAGCAAAGCTGTTAGGAGCATGAACTCTTAGCCAGACCAACAGGTTGGAAGCATGATTTTGCCACGTACTAGCTCTGTGACCTCAGGGATGTAGCTTAACTTCTCTGTGCCTCTGTGTCCTCCCCTGTAAATGGGAAAATAAGACCTATCTCATAGGAAATTGTTGTTATGGAAATTAAGCAAATGCATGAATGTAAGATACTTAGGAGAGAGAATAATATTAAGTTAATGTTAGCTATTAGCATGTTTAGTTATTTATTTAATTTCAGAGAAAACCACAGGGACAAATAACCCTAGATTGAAGTTTTTCTTTCTTATCAAGTTGATGTGAGCATACTTTATTAAGAAAAGGATTATGACATCATGGGATAATGTAGTAACGAGAAGTCAGCCCAGCCTCCTTCCTGTTGCCCATTGCTATGGAAATAGTGGATACTGATCTTACGATTCCAAATCACATTTTGCAAATACAATTGTTTCACAAAGCAGGAGATGAGAGTCCTGAACTTTCCAACACCATGCACTGCGAAATCACGAACTCCTGCTGCATTTTCACTACCTCGGCCTGTATCTCCCACCCCTTCCCTGCTCCCCGCCAGATTTCAGCCCGGCACAGACTTCTCAGAGCATCATCCCCTGCTGCGGCAGATCGCCCTGTGAGAATCAGCCCTGGCAGGGTGAGGTGGCTAACAGTGACTGCATACTTTCCGGCCACATTTCTAGAATCAAACAAAACACAGGGAAAAAAAAGAAAACAAGAGAAAAAAATGAGCTCAAAGCGCCAATAATGCAGCTGTTCAAGGTCTTTGGGCTATAACCTGGGAGAGAGTCTGGGATCTTCGTTCTCAGTGCCCCTCCAGGCTCCTTACACATCTCCATTGAAGACAAGCCACTCACACAGCCCGGTGACCCCTCACTTCCACAGATCCCTGGCTCAGGACAGAGCTTTTGTTTCTTCTTTTGTTTATGTATCCATCTCTTAGGTCACTCCATTCCAGACATGCCAATGGGGAGGAAACAGGCTAAGTTATCCATGCAACCAGCAGGGACATTACGTGGACAATGCCAGCACCGTGTGAGTGGGTGACCCCAGGGATGCACAGAGTCACTTAGCAATTGCAGGATACTAAATAGCTAAAAGCAGCCACTGAAATAACGAGAATGAGTTGTTTTGTTCATAGTCAATATTTGAATGAAAAGTATGCATTCAAACTAACAGAGGCTACAAACTCTTCCTCTGGGAAGTCCGCATTTTTCTGCTGCCCACCAGGGTGAGCACTCATAAGGTAGGTTATGGAAGCGACAGAAAATCAAAAACCACATTCTATCTACACACGTGAGCTGAGGGTGTGTGGAACTGTCAATCTTGAAGCTGCAGCCATCTGAGCAAGTTGAATTCTGCCTTGACATCACTGGGAAGCCATGGATGGGTAGCATTATCAGAGGTACATGTTAGCAGAATTCCTGTGGCTCTGATTACGTTATAAACTGTCATTAATGAGATACCAAGAAGGTGCATCACATTGTCAGCTTTGTATCAATATGAGTGAGGGCAGAAATTCCCTTTAAATTCTCTTTAATGCTGTCTCTTTAGACTTCAATGCTAGCTTCTTTCCTATCCCTGCAGGAGCTGTGAGCCAACAGCAGGGAGAGGGGGCTTTCAGCAGCTGCCAAACATGACATTTCTGGACAGGCCACCTCACCCTCAGCAGGGGACATCTGGAGAGCAGCCTTTCATCTGTCAGCCTCTGCACGTCTGGCTACCTGCAAGGGCCCTGGAGCCCAGGGCGTGTGTGTGGCTGAAGCCTGGCTCTTGTGCCCAGCTGGGCACCAGCAGCACTAGGCAGTGAGGGAAATTTCCTCGCTTCCAGCAGCAACATCTGTTCTGGGAAGCCTTTGTCCATTCCTCTCTGAGATGCACGTATGGCTCCAGCCAGCCTGGAGGAGTGGTCTAATCAATGACAATGCCTGCAATCTGACAGGTGCAGGGCCCCCAGTGGATCACCTCCTGTGGCTTGGGACCAAAGCATTCCAGGAGCAAAAAACTGCCTGTCATGAGCTTGCCACCTGGCTCTGGGGTGTGCGGCATAAAAAAGAAGCAATGCATTATTCACTAATTCCACAAGAGCAGACAGTTGCACAGGGGGCATCCTTTGCTCCAGGGGACGTGAGCTCAAGATGGATAAGCCTGTCCCATGGGCTAGCTGTGAGTGCCCTCTCTCACTCACAGCTAACTCTGGCCATGCCCTCGTACTAGGATGGTCTCTGCTCTTTTGATTGAGGAAGCTTTTGCCATAGAAATATAAAAATAATTTTTGATCGTATGGGAAAGCTAAGTTGGTTTCGAAAAACGGAGGGAGATATTGCATTGTCTATCCATTTATAAGACCTCAAAGGTCTATTGGGGGATTAAAGAAGATGTAAGTGAAGTGTGTATATATAAGTAGATTCATGTCTGTTTTGTAAATGCATAAAAAAGACCTAAAAGAACACACAACGCACCGTGAACAGAGGTCAGTCCTGGGTGGAGAAGGGGAGAAAGAGGGTGGCTGATAGTGGTTCTCCACGTTCTTCTCTATGCAATCTATATCCTTTGTTTCCAGTATAATATAATGTGCATATTGAAAAAATATTACTAGATGATGTCATGGATGCTTGGCTCATTATGAGTGAGATTATGAAACAAAAGGAATATGAGCCCCTGATTTGGGGAACTCTGTGTTGAATTTCTACCCCTCCCCATTCATCCAGAGGTGCTGTGAGATGGAGTGCCATTGGTTTGACCATAGCTCTACTACGAGTAAGTGGATTGTAGACTTTGAGCCTCAGCTTCCTCCTCAGTAAAATGGAGATAAGACAATGTTCTTCGCAGGTCTGTTACCATGAGTTACATAACACAGCTCAATTTTCTGGTGCCAAAGAGCGTTTCCACCAGTGTTGCCACAAGCCCTGCCGACCCGGCCCCCACCCCACTGTTGAGGGAGGACAACACCAGCCTTCACATCAGCTCCTCACACATGCACCGCAGCCCACCTGGCTCATGCTCATTTTCCCACAGTCCCTGAGTGACGCAGAGGCAGTGTCTCTTATCTCTGTTTCTGCAGAGCCGGATTCAGTGTCAGGAACATATTTATTGACAAATAATCAATAAAGACTGAGTGACTGTGTCAACGGATGACCGAAAGAGTAGACAAATAAATACACAAGCGAATCAAGAAAACATTCAGGTCTACATGTTTAAAAGATAACTATCCTTTAAAAATATGTCATTCATTTATGGAAGATGAAGATGATGATGATGGTAGTGGTACAAACATTTATTGAACCCTTATCGGGATCATGAAAATGTTCTAAGAACTTTATGTGGCTTAAGTCATTCAATGCTACCCACTTTCCATGAAGAAATATTCTCATTGTCTTCATCATATAGATGAGGAAATGTTCAAGGCTTTTCAAGTAACAGAGCCAGGGTTAGCGCCGAGGCAGTCTGACTTCCATGCCGAAGCTCTTACTCCCTTACAATGGTTTTCATTGTATGTCATCTTTCTCTGTGTAGTTCCTAAGGGTAAGAAGAAATGAGCTGGAATTGGCCAGATGCGGTGCCTCACACCTGTAATCCCAGCACTTTGGGAGGCCTAGGTGGGTAGATCACCTGAGGTCAGGCCGTCGAGACCAGCCTGACCAACATGGCGAAACCCCATCTTTACTAAAAATATAAAAATTAGCCAGGCATAGTGGTCCATGCCTGTAGTCCCAGCTACTCGAGAGGCTGAGGCAGGAGAATCACTTGAACCCAGGAGTGGAGGTTGCAGTGAGCCGAGATCATGCCACTGCACTCCAGCCTGATGACAGGGCAAGAATCTGAAAATAAAGAAAGTAAGAAAGCAAGAAAGTGGGGAAGCAGGGAAGGGGGGAAGGGGGGAAGAGGGGGGAAAGACCTGGAATCTCTCCTGAATAAGGAACGTGAATCTGTTTGCCTTGGCAAGCTAAAGCTGGAGTTGACCACAGATACCTTTCAACCGGGATTGTTTAGGATGACCCTCAGGAATGACTGCTTGAGTCAGTGCTGGAGACGCACAGCTTGATTCTAAAACAGGTCGAGAGGGGGAAGGTTGCCCAGGCCCTGTCCCTCTAGGTGGAGAATAAACACTTGTCTTAGACCTTCTGGCGCAGACAACACCATCTCTCCCTCACGTCGGATGCTTGTGATTTCTTTGAGAACAGCAGAGAGTTCAGCCACACAATGCAATTCTGTCATAAATCTTGCTAATTCAGATTGGGTAGGGCATTAGTCATTAAGCACTGGTAAATGACCAATTTTCTATCACAGCTGCTTGCAGCTATATTTGAATGCAGAACAGGGGCTTTCAGGCCCACGTAGCAATAAAATTTGCAGTTTCTGGTGGTAATATTCGCGTGGCATCAGACCTCCTTAATGACCAATTTGGACAGAAATCTTGGCAACTTCTGGTTCCTCTCTGGACAACTAAGGAGACGCAATTGCCATTTAATGTCAGGGATTGACTTTTTCAACTCTTGTAAACTTTCGTTCTTCACAATAACTTGGAAGCAAGATTCGGCGTTCTCACATGCTGCCATCTTCCCCTAGTACCAGATAGGAAGTGACTGGGAAACATGAAGGCAGCTTAGGAAAGGAAAAGGGAGAACCAGGTGCGTGGAGATGGGAATGCATACAATTATCTGACTATCAGATTGTTAATACAAAGATCCCTGTTTTGACCAGTATGTTACTTGATAGGAGAAAACAAAAGTGCTCTCGGAAGAGTGGAATGGAATTACCCACACCAAGAAGAAAAACTGCCCTCCCTGCTGTGGGTGAGGTAGGCGAGTAAATATGATTTCACTTTATGCTGCCTCCCCCACAGGGAGACAGGGAGAAACTATTTTCTACCAAACTGCATTTATTAGATAAAATTTATTTTCCCATGAGATGAAACACTGCATGGTGGTCAAAGCAGGGATGACGAAGTTGGACAGTGGTTCTCAACTGGGGAGGTTCAGCAGCTCCCAGGAAGTTTTCAATTGTCACAATTGGGGATGGTGACAAGTTCTTGCAGAAATCCAATGAGTGGAGGCCAAGAAGGCTGTTACTTACCCTACAAGGCACAGGGACAGCTCTCTCTCTGTCTCTCTCTCTCTTTCTCTCTCTTTCACACACACACACACACACACACACACACGCCCAAAGAATCATCCAGCCCAAAATGAACAGTGCTAACTTGAGAAGCCTCTAGGAAGATGAGCCTGGTTCAGATCCCGGGTTTACTCCTCATGAGTTGTGTGATTGGGGGAGCACACTCCTTGACATTGCTAAGCCTGAGTTTTCTTACCCTGAAAACACTGGGTGTTAGGGGACTTCTCTCTCAGAAGTCCTGTGAAGCACAGAGGACATCATGAAAGTCAAGGAGGGCTTAGTACAATGTCATGCAACCAACTGCATGCCTTACAGAGGCAGGTACTTAAAAATGTATTTGTTGAATGAGGAAACCAGACTTATCACATTAGGCTAAGGTAATTCCAGCACACAAGAAAGAAACTTGAAGTATCAGTTATATTGTCTTCCCAAGGGTGAATCGATACTGTCTGAAAGACTCTGGATTCTGGTCGCCAGCATTCAGCTTCTGACCCTCATGCTCCTGGAGGAATCACGGCCTGCCCTTTTCTCTAACTGGAGTCGAAAGCAGAGGAACCCTTTTCGTAACACTGAGCCCTTGCCCATTTGATATTCTAACTGGGACTCTGGTAACTGCTTTTAGGAAGTTGATGGGTGCAAGAGCTCACCAAAACCAGCAAAGCTGTGGGCTGCAGAGCAACTAATGGTCTCTCTGCCACCAACTCTGTCCTTGAAGCACTCAGCAAGACCCCAGGACCACACTTAACTTCCCCCGTGTTAGAAAGAAAAACTGACTCATTAGCCACCAGAAAAGACACCTGAGTCTTCAGAGGGTAGAAAGGGCATCTCGTAAGGCTGTTCATTGCAATGTTATTTATCACAGAAGAAAAATATTGGACACAACAGACACAGCCCACAATAAGTAATTGATGAAGCAGATTATATCAGTAGCTATTCTGAAAACTGTACTTTTGCACAGGCCACTATTCATTATACATTTATGAATAAAAACACATATTTGTTATGATCTGAAATTTGTAAAAACAATTATAGAGATGTATAAACGTGAATAAAAGATATGTAAACAGAGGATAGGATGGCTGGCTAGATAGACAAGTAGATGACAAGAGACATGAGCATATGTAAATAAGTGAATGCATAGAAATTACTAGTAGTTATTTGGGGATGATGGGATAATTGGATTTGTATTTTCTTCTTTAGACTTTTTGGTATTTTCTGAATTTCCTACAAAATGAGCACACATTACTTTTACAATCGGGAAAGAATAAATTATGGAATAATTGTTATGCTATTGGAAAATATCCTCCTGTGAACATACTAGAAAACGTGTATCTCCTCCTCATTTTAATGGAGGATATTGGGATGAAGTAAACAAGTGATCTCCGAGAGAGGAAGGGCGTGAGGAGGGAAGAGAGAGACAGTGGGGAATATAATAAAGAAAAAAGCAACAAACATAAAGCCAAGCCAAAGTGCATAGGGTCAAAATAAATGAATGCTAGTCTTGGCTGCCCCACTTCCTGGCTGTATGGACCTCAGCCAAAGGTTCCTCCTCATCAGAATTAAGAACAGCGCCCTTTACTTTGTGGTTAAGCTTGAAGGAGGATTTCAGAAATGATGAGTAAACTGGGAAGTGTTGCCTACCAGCTAAATGTTCACTTACTAGGTTAGGAATGTTATTTCTTGGAAATAGTTTAATGAAAAAACCTGAGAGCTGGGTTCAAATTTGGGGTCTGTACTGTGTTAAGAGTATGACCTTAAATAAGTCACTTCATTACTTTAGGCCTCAGTTTCCCTATTTTAAAAATTTGATCATTATCACCCATTTCAGTAAGTATTACAGGTTCAAAGCCACTATATATAAAAATAACTATGTACTTTAAATCAGTATGCTTTAAATTTTTACTTTTAGGCCAAAGATTATATTCCTGAAATGAAGATCCACGGTGACTATGTTTAATAAGCATGTTTGGAATCTTTACAATAAAAAAATACAAATATCATATACATGTGAACATATACAGTAAAATATATCATGTAAATATATGTAACCTCGATTGAATAATATTTGCAAATGTACTTTAGCACAAAGTTCTTGGGGAGGTGCTGCATTGATTACATATTATATACAGAAAGTTGTGGGGTTTTAAAATTTAAATTAAGGCAGATTATCTGAGATGTACACTGGTAATCGTGTGAACAGAACATGATATACAGAAAAGCTAGGTGGTCTCTGAAAGCCTGGGACATCAAGGGGCAAAGTGTAGATAATCTCAGATGAGCTTTTTCCAAAGATGCCAGAAGGAAAAAGATAAGGAAAAAAGGTGTTTATGGAGCAAGCAGAATGAAATTTGTGTTTCTGATCATCAGAGACTGTCTAGAGTACGAGGTGGGAAAATGATATGGTTTAGTCCCCATGTTTGCAGGCCTGCTTTTCACGGGAGGGCAATGAGGCTGTCCCCAAAGACACTTCAGAAGCTCATGGACAACATGCATATAAACAGTGTGTCCTGCTGGCTCCAAACCAGCATGGAAATAAATCACAACTTCTTTGAACATTTGTTATTAAATGCCATGAGACTCCAGGACATGCAGCACTCCTTCTGCAGGGCCACTTTTCCTAGCAAAATCTCCAGAAGCTCCTGGGTGATTTTCAGTGTTCAAAGATCACCCTGGAATCTCCCATTTCAGTGTTGGTGCTGGAAATGAGAAACACCCCTTGCAGCTAGAAAAATCGACATGACCTCCAAAGCCAGTTCCTTTCAAGATGCATCCTGGGAGGATGCATCTGAACCCCAAACTCTTGCTCTAAGTCTCACTTTATTGGACCAGACACTGTGGTTCTCTTCAAGTAGAGACAGAACAATCTTGCTCACAGAAGCGTCCTCCACATGCACGCCACACAAACACCAGCCTGGGCTCCCAGGGTTGCTGCTTCTGAGAAGGTTTGAGCACATACCTCCTCCTAAATGGCAATCCATATTGTCCTTGTAATGGCACATTCTCCATGGGATTGGCACACTTGTTGCCTCTCTTTATATCCCATGGTGCTTTTATTTCAGGAGGCTCATCAAACTCCTCTTCCAGGAAGCCTTGGTCAGAGCCACCCTGGGCTGACTTACACTGTACCAAGCACCATTCTAAGATAGTCAATACGTTTTAATAACTGAGCCTTGGGAGTAAGGGTTGGGCTTTCAGTTCCTGCTTTCTCAAAGGATCCTGGCGCTCTGCTGTGCACATCTGCTCAACCGCCCTCCTACTGGCCCCACCCATCACAGGTCAGTGCTGTCTCCCACAGGAGAAGGTGTTGGCCTCACCTGATGTCCTCTCCAGGTAGATGCACAGGAGCTCTGCATTCCGTGATCATGTGACAAGGATTCGGAATTTCAAAGAGGAATTTCAGCACTGACATAATAAAGTCAGACCTCACAGGGAACAGCAGGTTGGGCGGAACATTAAGCATCTGGCAGCCTGGAAGCCCACACGCAGGGCATCCAGCCTGGCACTGAACCAGAAGAAGGTTCGCAACTGAGGACCTAGCAAGGGGAGTAGCTCGTGATGAGGCCAGAAATGAAACTGTTTTCAGTCAGATCCAACAACTTCCCGGAGGTAATTACAAAGTTATTCTAAATATATGGACTATAGAAGCCCAAATTTCATCTCCATCCTTTGGAGCTGAATTTCTGACTCCCTTTTCAATGAGATGAGAACCTGCCACTTTAGTTGGAACCAGGCCCTGGGCCTCACTGTGAAGGCTGAAGAAGGATTGCCGGAGCCAGGACCTTGGACACACTGGGAAGTGACCTTCCAGCAATGCATCAGGCCAAGGGGAAGGAGGAAAGAAAGCAGCCAGGGGAGGCCTTGGGGCAGAAATTAGATGGATGTGGAGGCCATTCAAAGCAGGGGAGAGACTCAAGGCATGAGAAGGCAGGCCTGAGATTCAAGGTGGGTCTGCTAAGGTCCATGGTTAGAGCCAGCTGCCCCAGGTGAGGGAGGGTGCTACTGAAGCACGTGGAGTTGTTGTTGGTTTTTTTTTTTTTTCCGGAGTCTTGCTCTGTTCCCAGGCTGGAGTGCAGTGGTGTGATCTCTGCTCACTGCAACCTCCAATTCCCTGGTTCAAGTGATTCTCCTGCCTCAGCCTGCCGAGTAGCTGGGATTACAGGCATGTGCCACCACGCCCAGCTAAGTTTTTTGTATTCTTAGTAAAGACGCGGTTTCACCACGTTGGCCAGGATGGTCTCTATCTCCTGACCTCATGATCTGCCTGCCTCAGCCTCCCAAAGTGCTGGGAGCCACTGCGCCCAGCTGGATGTGGAGTTTTTTAGGGAAATACCGAGAAGGTTTTCCCTTGACCATCCCTTGATTGACCTTACAGTTCTCCTTTCAGGAAAACTGAAAAACAAAACCGTAACAGAGGGATACTCACTCTCCACTCTGGTACATCATTATATTTCTGTTAGACCCTTCTCAAAGGACCCTAGATAGGGAAATGACTTCAGACAACAGCTTGGACCAAGACTTCTATTTTCAGATAGCTGGCCAGCAGCACATAGATAAGTCACCTGAGACCCAGAGAAGTCAAGAGGTTTGTCGAAGAAATCTAATAACCCAAGTCTACTAGTACAATTTTCTTCACACCACATGCAAATGTTTCTTTCTTCCTCTCAGAAAATGTACCTGACCAACAATTAGACTTTGTAAAAAGGTCCCTGATACCCCCAGCCCTATTCTCCTATTTCTCACAGTATCCATTTAGAGGTTGAATCTGTGAAATCAAAATATTTCTCCTAGCATTAAGAGAAAGGGAAGGCAGATGTTAATCTCAGCAAAATTTCAAGTAGTCCCTAAGAATCCCTAGGCTGGGTGCTTAAAAAAGCTAGACATAAGTTATCCTACTCTTGGACTCCTTCACATTAAGGAAGTTCCTATCCCTAACTTCTTCAACTTCTCCCTTTCTAGGACGAGCTGGAAGTTAGCTTGGGGATCAGGAAACCCACACCCATGTCTAACTCTTGCTTCTCTCCACCTCTTTGGAACAAATCTTACATGCACAATTAATCCACGAAGACTTTTGATTTCTCTTTTCTGAGATAGAATTGGGACATGGAAGGCAAAGGGGACCAGTTCGGCTCATGGTCTATGAAATACTGTAATTTGGAGATAAACTTGATGCTAATTTCTCCAAATTTTGGCTCCTGATAATGACAGCTAAATTTTGAAATGCAAAACTAAGCTATGACTAATGCCTTTCTCTCTGACTTTCTCTAATAAGAACCCTGTTAGTAGGAGCAGGAGAGAAACATGAAAAGAAGAAATTTTAAAATCATATAATTTTATTTCAAATACTACCCCCGATGCACTTGTGTAGACTGCACCGTCATGAATTTTGCATTTTTGCACGTTCTAATGATCTCCATAAATAGAAGTTGAGGAACATTCTAATCTCAACTTCTAATCTCCTTGAAATAAGGAGTTCCAGTGGAGAAACTTCAAGAGTCAGTCTGACCAAAACTCAAGCTTCAGTTTCAACATTTGTGAGTTCTGTGGCCTTTGATTAATTGTTTACTCTAAACTTCAATTTCCACATCCATAGAATGAGTTGTAATTGATTTTGCATTTTTATGAAGATTAGAGATAATATATTCAGGGCATTTATGTGTAGGTATATTGATAATCACTAGTCTCCTTATTTCTCATGTTTTCTGAATTTTCTGAAGACTCAACCTAGTCTCATCATTCACATCATGAGACCTTAAAGAAACATTAATTACTGGATGTGTTGACGGGGCTTTTATTCTTAGATTGTATTGTGCCTGAAAAACTCCAGACTTAAATTCTCCTAAACTTGCTGAGTGCATGTTTTACCAAATATCTTTTTGATGCCACTGCTACAGAAATCATGGTCTGTTCAGTTTCAGGGGGTAAAAGGTGTCCCTCTCAATGTGGAGAACTCTCTGAGGCCCTTCCTAGGGACTGGCTCTGCATGTGCTGAATGATCCACACCAAT
The DNA here is from genome assembly GCA_963574635.1 of Cheracebus regulus. Lineage (NCBI taxonomy): Eukaryota > Metazoa > Chordata > Mammalia > Primates > Pitheciidae > Cheracebus > Cheracebus regulus. The sequence goes on along the minus strand of CAUYQU010051627.1, from coordinate 219,027 downwards.
AACAAGACCTGGTTCTAGCAGGTCTCCTCCATTTCCGTGGAAGAAGCCCACCCCTGCCCTTGTCATTCAGCATCTGTTATCTGAGTCAGGGTAGAGAGGTGTTACTCGATGGGGACAGTCACAGTACTTCTCCCAGCCTCCCTGCCATGGGACTCTCCCATCCATTCTGCCCCAGTAAATGCTAACGGACTCAGATTTCTGTCCACACCTCCCTTACCCTGGTGTAGTTCACCTGCTCCCGGGGACCCAGGAAGTAACAGCCTAGCTTTCCAGCCAGGCATTGAATGCCAACACCTGTTCACAACTCATCCTAACTCAAATTTCTACTATTTCCTCTTCTGGCAACTTGCACTCTTGCCTCAATCCTTAGCTCATGCTAAATATTTCCTTTCTTTCCATTGCAGATTCGAATCCTAATAAAAGATGAAGATGCAGTTCAAATGCCTCTTGTCCTTGAACCCTGGCTTTCCTCTGCAGTCCTAAATGGGCCGTTCTCCTCTTCCCTTCCACAGAAATGGGCCCAACCTGTCTGCCTGTGGCTCTGGTCACTACATGTCTAACGTCACAGTGGGCTCACACTCCCATCTTCTCAACCTCGATGGTCTGTAAGGAGCTGAAGGTAGATTTCATGTGTGAATCATCTCTGTGGCCCTGATAGGATCCCACGGCGTTTTGAAAGACTGTTGGATATTTAACGCTATAGGCATTGGGACAAGTGTATCTATTTTAAACCCAAAAACAAACCTTCTGATTTATTTTTAAATTAATTTTCCAGTGTATATATACCATGAGTATAGTAACAGATGTTCCTTGGATATTGTAAAATGTAAACTCATTAACTATATGTAAATTCAATTGTTCTTAAATTACTTCCTCCCCTAGTCCCTCATTATCATGTCATTCCTGGCCATTCCTAAATGCCTACCCTCATCCCATTAGCCAGAGGTTAAAAGTCAAGGACAAGGTGAGGATTTCTGCTGCTTATATTACTTCATAATTTATTTTTCTTGGTAATAATTTAAAGTGAATTAAATTATTATTTTCTTGGTAAATAATTTAAAGTGAATCTTACATAATGAAGTGGGTGTGAATATTAAAACTCCCACAGAATCAAAGCAACCTTGTCTTCATAAACACATCCACCAAGAACCCTTTAATTCAGTACTTTTGTTACACAGTAAGTAATTAAGTGATAATAACTAATATTTCTTATTCTTCATCTTAACTATTTTCACTGAGGCTTAATTTGATGGCACCTTGGGGTGCCTTGTTGGTATCTTAAAATATTTCTCTAGCTACTATAGGATGAGCATTAGTCATGGAATCAAAACTTGTGGTAAGCTTTATAATCCATCAGCGGTGCTCTTTTCCCTGGGAATTCAGCTAAGAAAGGATATTTAGTGAATGTATTATTTGTTCTCACACTGTTATGAAGACATACCTGAGACTGCGCAATTTATAAAGAAAAAAAAAAGTTTAATCAGCTCATGGTTCTACAGGCTGTACAGAAAGCATAGTGGCTTCTGCTTCTGGGGTGGCCTCAGGGAGCTTCCAATCATGGCAGAAAGCAAAGCAGGAGCAAGTGTCTTACACAGAGAAGCAGGAGCAAGAGAACGTGGGGAGGGGCCACACGCTTTTAAACAACCAGATCTCATGGGAACTCACAATCACCAGAACAGCAACAACAGGAAAGTCCACCCCCGGGATCCAATCACCTCCCACCAGGCTCCAACAATTCCACATGAGATCTGGGCAGGGACACAGATCCAAACCATGTCAGTGAGGAATAAAGACTCATTTGTACGGAGCAAACAGCCTTGATCACAAGCTCTGCTGCAGTGAACTTCCACTGGTTTTGATGATATGTCTGTTCCCACTGGAAATGAAGTCTGTTCGATGTTCTTGCCCCAAATCTCACATTTAAGAAGTTGTAGAAATGAGATTTGAACCCAGGCCTGGCATTTCCCTGCTTTTCCTATGACCCTGGTTGGCCTTCCTAATTAAAGCCATACATCTTGAGCCGGTTAGGGAAGTTGTTTTTCTTCTTAAGTCTAATCTGTTTTTTACACTGTTCCCACATTCTTCCCTCACCTGGTTAAGGGGAACAGAAAGGCTTCTGCCCACTCCAGTGTATCTCTGATGAAAAAAGAGAACTTTGCTCCAATCCTTTCTAAAACGAAAATATTCCAACCAGTGTTCGTGTGCAGTTACTCTGTTGAGAGATCATCCCAGCTCCCTAATAGTGTGAAAAGCAATTTCACACATGCCTGTCTTCCAGCGCCCTGCTCTATAGATCAGCCAGAGAGAAAACACCACTGCCTGCTCCTCCCACATGGCCCGCGGTCACCAGAAACAAAATGTATGTGATCAACTGGAAGCCTTGCGAGGAATTCAGCTTCCCCTGGAAAACCTGTTTGCAAATGGTAACCTGCTTTGCATTTTCCACTTGGTTAGTTTCCCATGTCTGCTATTTATGGCAGCATCATTTTGTAAACCACTGTCAGAAAAGATGAAAAAGTCATTGGCCTCTTTACCTCTGTGGCTCCAGGCCCACTGTCTTGTGCTGTGACCTGGAGATGCCGCGGGGAGACCTCACCTTCTTTCTCACCTGCCATGAGTCCTCTCCCACCTGATCATCCAAATCCCATCTACTGAGGATGAATGGGACCCAAGAGGCATATTTCTAAAGTGCTGCTAAAAGAGGTATTTATAATGGATGGAATTTTCATAATTGCTCTACGTAGGTCTGTTTAAGTTATGAAAGAGCTGTTTGAGTTTCATTTGGTGGCAGAAGCTGGAGCAATTAAAACCCTCTTAGGCCACTTCATCTGTCCCTCTGCCAGCACCTCTTATATATTGGTCTTTTTAATATATGAAACAAGTGGCCACTACTGCCCGGGAAACTCATTCTGCTGTCTAATAAACTGCCACGGGGAAAAATGTTCCCTAGTTTCCAACTGAAATACTCTTCTCCAACTTGATTCTGCTAACTCTCAGTCAAAGGACATTTCCCCATAAAATGATTTTGCCCTACTGTACACATGCCTGACACTTGCCCCAACTGCAGGGCAAACCTTCAGCTGAGGCTGACAGGACTGATAGGCCAGGCAGAAGTGTTGCTCGAACTGCACCGATCTTGCAGGTGGCTATGACACCAGGGCCGTGGCCTCCGGGGCCGTGGCCTCGCTAGGCAGTGCCACCTGAGGACAGACTCATTCCCAGCAAGGCATCCTCCAAGGAAACCAGGCTTGTTTTTCTGAAAATTAACTGTGAAGTAAAGGGTCTTGCACACGTTTAACGTCTTAGTTCCCAGCATGTAGCCAGGGCCAGGTGCATCCACACCCCCAGGGTTTGTTAGAAATGTGGGCTTCACTGGGCATGGCAGCTCACACCTGTAATCTCAGCACTTTGGGAGCCTAGGAGAGCCAATTACCTCATGTCAGATGTTCGAGACCAGCCTGGCCAACATGGTGAAAACTTGTCTCCACCAAAAATACAAAAATGTGCTTGGTGTGGTGATGGGAGCCTGTAATCCCAGCTACTCGGGAGGCTGAGGCAGGAGAAACGTTTGAACCCAGGAGGCGGAGGTTGCAGTAAGATGGCACCATTGCACTCCAGTCTGGGTGACAGAGTCAGACTCCTTCTCAGGAAAAAGAAAGAAAGAGAGAAGGAAAGGGAAAAAGAGAGAGAGAAGGAAGGAAGGAAGGGAGGGAGGGAGGGAAGGAAAGAAGGAAGGAAGAGAAAGAAAGAAAGAAGGAAAGAAAAAGAGAGAAAGAGAAGAAAGAGAGAGAAAGAGAGAGAGAGAAAGAGAGAAAGAAATGTGGGCTCTCAGGTCCCACCTCACAACTGCTGATTCTGAACCTGCATTTTACCCTGGCTGCAGTGAAGTCACTTATGGAGCTTTAGAAATTTTGAATATCTGAATCCCACTGCCAGAAATTCTCATTTAATTTGTCTGGAATGTGGCCATACATGGGGATATTTAAAAGCTCTAATATTCAGCAAAGTATGGGAACCACTGCTTTAAGACACACCTTGACCCTGCAAAGTTCTTCTGGTAGCCCACCAGCTACACCAGCTTCCACAAGCTCACATTGGCTGCACCCAGCTGCTCACCCCATGGCCTTGGCCCATTTTGTACAAGGAACCTCAGTGGGGGGCAGCTGGGGGCTCCAGCCTGGCTCTGCCTTTTATAGCTGTGCCACCTTGGCAAGCTTCCTAACTCACAGAGGCACACTTATCTTTTAAATGAGATTAATGTTAGCACCTGCATTTCCAGGCTGGGGTGAAGGTGAAATGAGCAATACAAAATACAATGGGCTGGACAAACCCTCTTACCTCTCCTCTGCCTTAAGAACTATTGAACTCACACTCAAAAACATCCATAAACCAAAACTGTCCCAAAAGGGAAGGAGGAGGGATTGACTTTCAGCCAGATAGAACTTCAGTCAACTTCTGAAAGATGACACGGCTCAATACCCGTTGACAATTGGACCATCCGAGGAAACTGGTGTGGAGAATACCCACAGGGAGATGGTGGGATGCAACCTCGTCTTCCAAGAACATCTTCCTGGAGGTGCTGGGTTGAGAGTCCACAGGACCACGAGGGGCATGAGAAGTGGAACTGGATATTAACCACAGAGCTCACCTCCTCACCCAACCTGCCGGGGAGAGGCTTTCACCGTGGGTTCACTTGGCCTCCCATTTGCTTCTCATGTGGATGATCAGTCGGATTGCTGTGTCTCACACTGGCATCTGTTGTTGGACTTGGCATGCAATTCTGGGACCCTCATTTGTTTCCCACTGTATAGTGACCTCCTGGAGAACAGGACAAAGCTGCTGTCATCTTGCTAACCCCACATCTCCATAGTTCAATCATTAATGTTTGTTGAAGCAAAGTGATTTCTCTAATTTGTCTTTCATCCCCATTCACAGCCTGGAAACTTTACTCCTGCCCAGTATATACAGCATGCAAACTAGGGGCTGCTTTTCCTCAGATGTCTCCCTTCCACACTCTTCTTCTGGCCCTGATATTCATACATGCCATCCCCACATGCCAGAAATCCCACTTTTTAGCCATGCCAAGTATGAAAACTCAAAGCAAAGGCAGACATTGCAAATGGCCAAACCATGGCATGATGGAATAGCTCTCTGGTTATTTCTCACAAGGCGGCGTTTTCTTTGTAAATTATCCTCTATCCTTAGTTTGCTTCTTATCGGTTTAGAAACCTTAATTTATCATTATCAAAATGGAAAAGTCGTATCTGTCTCACATGACCCAAGCAAGCAAGACTCATGTATAAACCAGACGCCAATATGCATGGCTGATCCCCCCCCCTTTTCTGTGCCAATTCTGCCTCTGCATATGTTAATGCAGTCAATTAATGAATTCACTCAAGTTCAAGCGAAGATTGGCAAAGTGGGAGCTTTTCTGACGTGTGAGCGTGCTCTTGACTATCTGCTGCTCCTGACCTGTGCTGGTTTCACGAGACAGCACTATAGGGTCATGCACCGCACATATCATGTTTTGGTCAATAATGCATCATGTACAATCTTATGGGACAGTGGTCCACAGTGCTGCACCTTTAGTGTAACTTTTCTATGGATACACAAACACTTACCATTGTGTTACAATTGCTGACAGTATTCAGCACATGAACACGCTGAACAAGTTTATAGCCCAGGAGCAGCAGGCTATACCACGTAGCCTAGGTATATACTAGGCTGTATCATTTAAGTTTACATAAGTGCACACTACGATAAAATCATAGAGAAACGCATTCCTCAGAAGTATCCCTGCTATTAAGTGATGCGTGATGTAACTCTACTGCTAGACTTTTGGGGAAAGAAACACCTTGCTGTAGTCCTCAAGCACCAAATTAATTGCTATGCTCTGTATGGCTTATTCTGTATTTTCACACTTATTTTTTTTCTACTGGAATGCAATTTCCATACTTGCCTATTTGACATGTATTTACTTGTATTTTAGCTTCCAGCCCAAATGTTACTCCTCTGGTACACTTTTCTTGAATCCCACAGGCAACTCCTGGGAGCATCCATCACACTTTACTCGAGCTCCCATGTGAGAACATGTTCTGTGAAAGATGACCTATGGCATTGGGTTCTAAAGCTGCAGAAATAAACAAGACACCATCCCTTCTCTCAAAGAACCAGCAGATTAGTGGAGGAGACAGAAATTTAAATTTATAATTTTATTTAGCTCTGGTCTCTGGAAACAGTTGAAATAAGGAAACCTCTATTTTTACTCTGACTTATGTAAGTCAGAGTACTCAGTTGCAAGATAAATAAACTAAATATGGCTGAGTTACACATAAAGAGATTATATTAAAATGTTGCAGATTAATCGGCAAAATCACTGAGAGGGTTTGAGCAGCAGATTTACAGGTGGTTCACCAGGAATAATTACCCTAAATCAGGCCACAGAACTGCTCTGCTGAAGACAGCCCTGTGGCTGCTGCCCTGCAGCAGGCTGTATCTTGCACTTCAATGCCACCAACCTGGTCACTGGATGCTGGCACCAGCACCACTTCCCAAGTAACCCATTGGGCTGCAACCACCACAGTCACACCATGGCCACACCACAGAATCTCTGTGGTCTCTGCCCCACTGAGGACTTATAGCCCATGGCACATTTGTCTGATGGTGAGTTCCAAGTCTGCACCCAAGGTGTAAGAAAGCTTGTCAAAGCAGAGTACCTGGCATTTGAAATTTCGGTGATAGGAGGTGGCTTCTGTGTCCCATTAAGCCTCCCCGGGCCCTCATAAAAGTAACAAAGATCTTGAAACAGAGAAGAGATGCTCAGGTGCTGGCATCTAAAAATATGAGATGGATTCATGATGAGAAATACCTTGGTGAGAAAGCATGGAGGAAGCTCTTAGCAATGGCCTACGCCAGTGTCTACCTGATAATAAGACCTCATAACCCCTTAGATTGGGAGAAAAAGTGAGCAGAGAGAATGTGGAGGCTCCATGTTTCTCCTTTTCTTTAAAAGAAACTTAACTAGAAATGCATATAGAAGTAAACAAAGGTTGTTGATGAATCTTTACAAAATATTTATTATAAGAACCTTTCTAAAACACTTAGAAAGTACTTCATCCAACTACCTGGGCTTACAGATTAAACTGGTGCCTTGAAAGTCTAGGGTCATATCTCTAGGGATACATGGCTGGTTAGGGGTCAAACCCAAATTGGTACCTAAATCTCCAGCTCTCTATCCAGTTATCTTTCTACTAATTAGCTTTTTTTAAAATGTGCTCTCTAAATTACCTCTGAAAGATTCTTGGCACAATATAGATTCCTAGGCAGGTTGGATTATGGCTGGTCAAAATGGTATCAAGTCTGTTCCATAATAACTAAATTTAACTATCAGACTCTTAAATAGGTAATTAAATATTTCCCAGGAAATTTCTAAGATCCTCTGGGACGTTGTTTTTATGAGACCAAACGTAATAGTTTAGGTTAATTTCACTTCCTGTACATGCAAGTTTAGAACTTGAACAATTTTAATTTGCTCTGGCCTAACAGAGCTCTATCTGCACACTCTGGTTGGTTGATTAGTACATTTGAGGGGTTCATCCTGGTTGAGGGTGAGATATAAAAAGCATGTGTGGGACAGTTTTCTAGCAACTAATGCTATACGCAGACTGTTTGGGTGATAGATGTTGCATCTGAAGACAGCATTAGACATTCAGCTTTCAATCTCTCCTTATGGGCTCTTTAAAATCCAAGCTGTGAAACAGCAGCTGAAGCTTTATGTTTGGCCACTGCAGCCAAGACCACACGAAACTGGGACGGGCATATTGCAAAACCTGGGGAGGGCTGCTGTGGGTGGGGGCCAGGCTCCGGCACGTGGGTCACACTCCAAGTCTGTAACTTCTGCTTGTTTTACAGGCCCTGAGCATCAAAAGGAGCTACCTCTGTGTAATTCAGAATGTCAGAGCCTCATGGGAGGGGACCGGCGACAAAGAAACAAACGGTTCCCAATGACTAAGAGCCAAAATGAGGGAAAGGCTTTCCTCATCTCTGCAGAAGGACATAAAGTTTCAGGGCGGAAGCAAACTTCTCCAAGCTTTGGAATCATTGTGTGATATTGTGGATGTTCTGTGGGAAATTCCCTTGGAACTGTTTCAAAGCCAAATTTCCCACTGTTGTTCTAAACCTGGTCTTTCTCTGGGTTACTTCCTCAGTGGCTGGTGCCACCTCCATCCAGCCTCCTTTGCTATGTAGGGTGAACATTAAAAATCATGCTATTCAGACTGATAGAAACACTGATTATGGCAATTTCTAATTTCTACAGAATTGATATTTCTTGGAGTTTATAATTCTTTTACTTACAAAATACCTCAGTGGCCTATTTTCTAAGTTGGAGCCCCCAAGCCTTTCACTGGAAAAGAAGAGATGAATTACTCAACAATACAAAAAGAGAGGATTCCAAGTAGTCTCAGTGCCCAAAGACAGAGTACAAGGCCCGAAAAAGGAAAATCAGAAAAGACAGGAACAGATAATGAGTCATGAAGCACATTTTTGTAGATAGTGGTGAAGCCAGAGGTGCAAATTATCATGAATAACCATCATAAAGGGTTGTGCTAATAGCCCTGTGGCATTCGTAGACAAAGTGGGGTCTCCTGGGGACAGACACAAGGCTGGAGCCAAGACAGCACCTGGACAGGGAAGGCAAAGCTCCCAATGCCAAAGGGGCAGGTAGGCAAAAGCTCATCAGAGACTTTACCTGCCCCTGTGAATGGACCAGACACAAGTCATTCTGGGTGGATAGATCTGATTGGAGAAACTGAGAGACTCACAGGGCAGGGCACAAGACTTCTGAGTGGCAGCTGTTAACCCAGTCATGGGCAGCATCTGACTCTGATTGGCACCTCCACATCCTGCTGCCAGAGTTTCTAAAAGAGGGAATATCCATTGGATTTTCTTTGCTTCATCCTGTTTGCTGTGGAGTCCGATCTCCATCCAGATGGCACTGGCATGTACAGATAGAGTTGTACATTTTTCTTGGGAAGAGTGATAGTTATTGAATCCTTCTCAGAAAAGCTCCATCGGTAGAGAATAGGTACAAAATGCTAGTCAGAAAAGTGTGGAAAATGGTCAAAGAAAATTTCTAGGCCCCAGACAATGTTAATTCCTAGTGCTATTGTCTAATTTTCAAAAGGTTCGAAAACACAACTCTCAGACACATATGAACATAATGTCCAAGTTCTGTTCAGCTCATTGATTAGTGAGGAAGCTGCTAAGATGTTAATATGGGTTCAGATGAGAATTTGAGGAGCTGGATATTTATGGACAGTTTAATATGAGAACATTAGGAAAAGATTGCTTAGGTGAGAGACACAATTGATTGATATTTTATGAGGTCATAAACCATATGTGGGGGGCTTTCCCCAGGTGGATGGCAATTATTTGCATCTCTACCAGATGAAAATCTGTAAGTTAACTTTGCTCCCAACAAAGCTGTAAAATAACTCAGTCAACAAAAAGTCAATGAGAGATGCAAAACCAGCTCTGCACTGAGAAAATACTAACCTTCTTTGCCTATTTCCTAATTTCAGATAACTTTTCTGATATTAGAAAGCTCTCAGACAGCTTCTCTTGGGATTCTCAGGCAAAACTGTATTAGCATGAACTACAAAAGGCAGTTCACAGATCCTATTAATTTCTCAACATACTTTAAAATAAGGGCAAGATGTGGGAATAAACGTCTCAGTGAATGAGGCTCCAAGAAGAACCTAGACAACATTTGGCCAAATTGAAAGAACAGACTGCTCAGTGGCACGTGTGTGAAAGGATATTTCTTCCCCTTCTGTCGCATATGGAAAGACTTCTTAGAGTACAAACTCCCATAGGAACGCATTCTTTTGCTAGTTTTCTAGTGGATGAAGAGTAAAGTTGATAATTTTTCCATATAAGATGAGTACGCTAAGCTACACATCTAGAGGAAATTGCTCTACTCATATATTTTTGTTTTCTGTTTCTGAGCTTGCCCAAAGGAATTGGGCAGTCTATCATCGAAAAGGAAGAAAGCATTGGGTTCTAAAATGCTAGCTTCTGTTTCTTTTTAAAATTTGTTTCGATGAAGTTCTTTTACTATCTTACCCTTCGGAGGAGAGTGTTTTCTCAAACACACGTGATGTGGTTTGGCTCTGTCTCCATCCAAATCTCATGTTGAACTATAATCCCCATATGTCAGGGGAAGAACCTGGTAGAAGGGGATTGAATCATGGAGGCAGATTTTCCCCTTGCTGTTCTCCTAATAGTGAGTGAGTTTTCAAAAGATTTGATGGCTTAAGAGAGTGGCACATCCCGGCCTTGCTTTCCCTGTCTCCTGCCATCATATAAGATGTGTGTTGCTTCCCGTGTACCTTCCCCCACCATTGTAAGTTACCTGAGGCCTTCCCAGCCATGCGGAACTGTGAGTCAACTAAACCTCCTTCCTCTAGAAATTACCCAGTCTCAGAAGTTCCTTCTAGCAGTGTGAAAACAGACCATCAGGTATCAGGGTAATCTTTTGTTTTAGGAGACTACTTTAGCAGTTTCATTTGTAGCTAGTCCTCCTACACTGAAATCTTAAGTAGACCTACTGAGGTTTGAACATAATGGCCATGCAGGAAGAACTCTTTTGTATGACTATAAGTGGCCAGCCACGTGCTGAATGGATGCCTGCACCTGTTCAGCCTGGGGAAGTTTGTCGGTCCACAGCTCTGGTGACCTGGCAGAATCAATGCTCTGCTCAGGCTAGGCTGAGACCATCCAGATCAGAGTCCCACTTCCTTGAGAAACAAAGCCAGCCTCAGAGACCAAATCCACCCAGTGAGCCCTAAGAGTTCTCAAAGCTTGCTTGCTTGCTGGATGAGCAGTAAACGGATATTACAGCAGCCTCCTATGGGTTGTCAGTGCCCCCATCCTGGACTTATGACCAACTTTGTGATCCGATCCAGCTCACCAAACAATCTGAAACTTTCATACTTCATTCCCTTTCCTGCTCTAGGAATGGGAATCACTGAATACATCAGCCAAATATCTGTATAGCCAGACTTTTCAGTATAACAAGGTTTCCAAGTCCCAGTCACATTTAGATCAAGGCACATAACGCAACAGATTTCTAGGTCTAACTCAAGAATTTTGATGATCTATTACGGTTTGTCATAATGAGATTTAGCCTTTACTATAATTTAGGGCAAGAAAGACTGAATTGGAACCTTAAGTCCAAAATTGTTGTGTAGAGGAAGCTCCTCCAATCACTTTATAGAACGCATTGATTGCTGGAAATATCATCTTACTCATTCCATGTGTTTCTAGATTTCAGTTTTCTAAGTGCCATAAGCCTACCTAATTTTACCATGGGGCATCTGTAGATATATTTCTACCATGGAATAAAAACTTCCATAAATCTATCCTGTCAGCTGTAGATGCCATTATAGCTTGAGAGTTTTTTTCCCCCACTTTTCCTAAGCAAGTTAATACTATTTAAATTGTTGAAATGACCCTTTTCCTGTTTCCAAGCAGAAATTCAGAACTTATTTGTGCATTATGTTAAAATGCTGGCAAATAATGCCTTCGCCTGGCATCTCCGAATCCTCCAGTTAGATGAAAACTGATACCTTCAAGGTCATAAAACCTCTGCCTCGAGAGAAGCAAACCAAGAAGCCCTAATGATGCCCATTCAGAAGGCAGTTCCTTGGTCAGGGCATGAAGACTCCAAAAACCAAATCAATACAGCCACCAGAGTAATATAGAAAGTGGACCGAAGAGAAGTGCAGGCCTGAACTCCTTTGGCGGGGATTATACGAGCAGTTTTGTGACCATTTAAAACATTTCTCACATACTTTTGGCTTTGTGGAAACACATCCCCTCTCTTTATATTCACATCTGTTTCCCATGTTAGAATATAAACATACTGAAGAAGAATACAGAAATCCTTTTCTATACTTCCATATATTTAAGATTTGAACGCATTCAGTTGCAGGCACCAACTGTACTTTAGAAAGCACTGTTGATTCTTTTTTGGTGAAAAGTATGCACATTAGTGTTTCCTAAGAAGAATGTGCAAGGAGGAATGTATGAAATGAGCCTTTCTCTTGCCATGTGGGGCTCAGCGTAATAGCAAACATTTTGTCACTTTTAGCCAACAAACAAAAACACATGAGAGATGGTGGTGAAGAGATGACTTCAGAATGCATAATCAGGTTTCTATTCTCTCCCTCAACCCCTATACACACATGCATGGGTGTGTGCACGCACACACACACACACGAACACACACCTGAGCTGTACGTGCAACACTGCAGAGAAAAGACCGGGAGATTGGAATAGTGGTTCTTTGGAATGCAGGAAGTGAGGCCTGGGGATTCTGAAAGTCCGTGGGATCCGTGTGGGGCCTTTCCTGGAAGTCAGGGAGGAATGTGATCTTGCCTGACGGGGCCAGAGGTAGGGTTCTCTGTTGGGCACCAACATTGGCTGCAGACCGGCCACAAGTGATACTGAGAGAAGGATGGGATGTCTGTAGGACGTGCTTAGACTAGTTGACCTGAGAGGTGTTCTGGCATAAATAAGGAAAAAGACCACGGCACAAAGAGAAAGATGTTTTTTTTCATGAAATGTGAGCAAAGCTGAGAATGGCTGGAGATGGACAGGGCAGTGTGGAGGGGCTGGCAGGATATTGGGAAGATGGGAGAGGCTCACACGGGTGCTGTGATAGGGGGCTTAGATGGGGAGCTCCTGGATGCTGTGTAAACCCCAAGTCCTATCAAGACACTCATCACTGAGTCAGTGGCTGTTGTGGAATGCATCTGGTGCCTTCGCCCCTGCAGAGCCAGCCTTTGGGAAGAAGGTGACCCAGGGCCCCACTCTTGGTCTCCTTTCCTGTCCTTTCCTTCCTCGACCCCCCATGCAAGCCTGCTCAGTCCTTTTTCTCTGGGGTGATAACATGAGTGCATGATTGTTGTCCAAACTGGGACCTTCTGGGGGTGGCAAGGGAGGAGTGGTGAACTACGATGTGAGGCCACAGCGGGAGCTGGACCCTCTCAGGCAAATATGCAGCCACTGATTTTTGCTCCATTGTGAGTTGATCCAGTGTTTTAATCTTTCATTGGAATATTTCTTCCATAGATTTTCTTCATATTACTGCAATTTTAGGAAGTAGAGAAAAGATGAAAAGATATGTTTGGTGGTAGAGAAATTGCCTCAGCTTCTTAGAAGGCAATAGGATAATTTCCCTGGCTCTATTATTTATTTATTATGTGATTTGTGGAAATTCCCATAAACTTTCTGTACCTCTATTTCTTCATTTATGTAAGGCAGTAATAATACTAAATGATACTAACAAGAAAAGTTGTGAACATTTCATGAGAAAATTCATCATGAAGGGGCTTTGCCAAATGTAAAATAGCTCCTAAGCATCTATTATTTTAATCATCATAAGTGTCATCATTATCAGCTTCTACTCTAACGAAAGCTAAGGGACACTCTGAAACTACATGCTGAATTATTGATCTTCATTCATATTCATTTTTAATGTCATGAAATGGTTATATTTAACCCTTCTAAACTTGACTTGAACAAAGGGTAACAGGGAGGTATGAGTTAAGAAGAGCACCCAACATAGATTGACTTAACAGTGAAATCCACCTTCCAATATTTATGAGGCATGGACGTTTTCCCAAGAGTGACGTGGGAAAATTTGTTTTCTTGATTTTATATGTTCAGTGCTCCAAAATCTAACATGGCAACAGGATAAGTTGGGGGAGGGGGAGCATCATTGAACTAACATCCATGGAAATCCATTTACAATCTCAAACCTCAAAATACAACATGATGAAGTTGCAAATGGGGAATTTATTCTCAATTATGGAAAATGTTGGAGAGATTTTCTTTTGTGCTTTTAGAAGAGCGGAGTGGAAAAGAGGTCCTGGGCACAAATGCTGCAGGAGGATATCTGTGCTGGGAAACTATGCCAGCCCGCACTTTACGACCAGGGGAAGTGATCTCAGACGTTTGGGTGTGACGAGGAAACTGGCTGAGCTGGATTCTCTCTAATATTCTTTCTAACACTGTAGCATCTTGTGATTATTCAAGAAAGGAAACGCGATTAAAAGTAGAGCAAAACACAGCTTAAAACCCCATTTACCATCGTGTTCTTGAGTGACTGAGGAGGGAAGGGATCCTCTCCATTGTGCGCTCCTCTTTCATGTCTTAATGATGATAATGTGATGATGATTATGTTGATAAAACATGCTGAAAAAAACCTTTTTGTGTATAGAATAAAATGTTTTCTATGGCATTTTTCTTTCCCAGTGAGAATTGATTTGAATCATGATGCCTTACACACAATTTCCTTATCTGTAAAATAGTCATAAGAATGAGAGATCTGGAGTCAGATAGAACTAGTATTATCTGCCAGACAGAACTCTGCCAAATTCTAGAAAGTAGCCTTATTTTCTCCATCTGTAAAATGAGATGAATACCTTCTCATGGAGCGCACTGTGTGGTATTACGTGCAGAGCACTTAACTGGATGTCTGGAACATGGTGAGGCTCCAGGCCACGCTGCTTCCTTCATTCAAACTGGCAATCGCTGCTGCACACTGGCCCTGTGCTGAGCACATGGGTACAGCGACAAAATGAGCAGCCATTGCTTTTGCTTTCAGAAATCTTAAAGGCTAGCGTAAGGACATTCATTAAATAATGGCACTAAGAAAAATATAATTGAAAACTTTCATAAATGCTCTTATCAAAGGAAAAAATGGAGGTCCATAAAACAACAGAAGACAAGGAGCTAATTTGGTCTGGGGAGTTATGATGTCTTCTCTGACAAAGTTGTATTTGATATAAAATCTGAAATAAAATAACTAATCAATCGATGTGGAGAAATAATACGAATATCTGTGTATGCAAACAGAATAGGATGTGCAAAGGTGTGGGGCAGGAGGTGACGTTGGGCAGGATGGCTGGGGCACAGTGAGCGCAGCGTTAAGTGGCAAGTGATGAGGCTGCATATGCCTGAATCACAAACATGGGTTTGATTCAAGTTATTTCCTGCTTTGTTAAAGAAAGCAGGGAATTAGCTAGCTCAGGGGTTGGTATGCTTTTTCTGCACATGGCCAGGTAATACATATTTTAGGCAGACGGTCTAAATACATATTTTAAAATACATATTTTAGGCACATGGTCCCAGTCACAACTATTCAACTCTGCCATTGTAGCATGAAACAACCATGGACAATATATCAACAGGTGGGTGGGGCAGTGTTCCAAAAAGCTGAACCTTGAATTTCAGATAATTTTCACATGTCAAGAATTACTGTTTTTCTCTTGACTTTTTCCAACCATTTGAAAATATAAAAATTATTCTTAGTGCACAGTCTATAGTTTGCTAAACTGAGCTAACTAATGGTTGGATTTTTTCTCTAGGTATTTCATGTTATGTCCAAGGCATGCCAAGGACGTAGGTAGGAGTAGAAAGGGTGAGTACATACCAGGGCCGGCCTCTACTGTGCCCACAATCTAAGTTCCGATCTGTCCAACAGTTCAAAAGAATTAACAACTGGCTAATTGAATAAAAAAGTGAACCAAATATGGAATGAATGAATGGATGAATGAATGAATGAATGAAGTGGTTACAGGAAAGAAAGTCTGCCTGCATCCTAGGAGCAGAAGAACTTGATCCACGTTACCCATCTTCTTGCACTTACATTTTCCAGACTTTTTACAAGCAAAGCCTCATTTTACATAGATCATTAGAAACATTTTGTGACTTAAGAGAGAAGAGAGACTGGCCTGAATAATATTATGAAGTATGGGGATATTAAAAAGTTTCCAAAAAAAAGACTTTTGGTCTGTGCTGGGAGAAGCATCTTCCAATCCTCCCCAAACTGAGTTCAGCCAAGTTGGCATAAGCCAAAGCTTCACTATTTTATCTTTCAAAGAAGAAACACATCAGGGGCAAATCAAGAAGCCTAGCAGTTGAAGAAAAACGGATCGAGAACATACAATTGCTCCTAGTCTGTCATTTCCCCCACAGAGTAGTAAATAAGAGCTTTGATACGTAAAAGCAGTTATCAAACAGTAGCAAATTAGTTCTTCACCATCTGTGATCCACGAGAAGGGGTGACAGTTTTAGTGCAAGATTTTAAAATATGAAATCAGCTATTTATGAACCGGGTTCAGAGCTCTATGTCTACCCAGACTCTTCAAGCACAGCCGCAAAAAAGCACTGAGGTTTTCAGTTAACAAAAGCCATCAGTGGTGGCTCCTCTCTTTAAAATGGCTAATTGCCATCTGACATTTGTAAACAAGATGTTTGCTTCCATACTGCAGCTCCCCGTACTCACATGCTCCACACAAAAGGCTGGTGATCAAAAGACCCTCAAGGCACAGGAAGTGCAGCTCCCTTGCTTCCTTGGTCTGGGTTCTGGCCAGATGTTCCCTGATCAGCGTGGATACTGAGGTGCCACAAGCCTTGCCCTTGGGCTCCTCAGTGTTGCTGCTGGAGCCCACTACCTTCCTGTCAATCAAGCCAGGCATCCTCAGCTCTTCAGGATTGTCTGTGTTGCTTGGCTGTGGCTGACTCCAGGCAGGGTCCAGGCAAGCTTGACCATGCAGTGGGTCTCCCAGGTGGCAGAGAGTACCTCATCCCCGTCTCTCTCCCCCATCCTACTTGGATGTTCGCTGGAGAAACCAAAGGATGCCACACCTGATCCTCAGCCAGGGTTGGACCCGCAGTGTTGCCTTCATCTTACCTCGTGTTGTAATGTGAGTCACTTCTGAGAAGAGCTGCAGTTCCTCAAAGGAGCTCCTGATTCCTACTTTGGGATCTGGACATAGAGTTTATAAATGAAAGGATACATTTGGCCGGGCGTGGTGGCTCACACCTTTAATCCCAGCATTTTGAGAGATTGAGGCGGGGCAGATCACCTGAGGTCGGGAGTTCAAGACCAGCCTGACCGATATGGAGGAATCCCATCTCTATTAAAAATACAAAAAATTAGCCAGGCGTAGTAGTGCATGCCTGTAGTCCCAGCTACTTGGGAGGCTGAGGCAGGAGAATTACTTTAACCCAGGAGGTGGAGGTTACAGTGAGCTGAGATGGTGCCACAGCACTCCAGCCTGGGCAACAAAAGTGAAACTCCATCTCAAAAAAAAAAAGGAAAAAAAAGAAAGAAAAAGAAAGTATATGGTTTTCCAACCAAGCGAGAGGACACTACCAGATGTTAGATCGAATGCCTCTTCTATAAGACATGTCCTCCTCCATGAGTAATTGTAGATTTCCAGGACATTTCCTTGCCTCTGTCTTGCTCTCCTCCTCCTCTTATTTCTCCTTTGTTCTTTTTGCCCAGTGGGAGCAGCAGGAGAGTAATTAAATAACAATTCACTACATTTGCTATTTACTATAACATTATAATAAGAAAACAACCAGGTTTGCAATCAGAAAAAGAGTGGTGTTCAAGTCTTGCCTTGGTTATCACCTCACCATGTGCAGCAGGTGAGTGACTTCCATGTCCTTTGCTTCTATTGTTTTTGTTTTTAAAATAGGAATGGTCAAATAGATCGCGTTGAGGGCATATATCTGAGCATAGTTATTACATGTCTGGCATGTTGAAGTGTATTAATCCATTCTCGCATTACAATAAAGAACTACCTGAGATTAGATAATTTGTAAAGAGAAAAGAATTAATTGACTCATGGGTCCACAGGGTGTACAGGAGGCCTGGCTGTGGGAGGCCTCAGGAAACTTACAATTATGGGGGAAGGCAAAGGGGACGCAGGCATGTCCTACAGGCTGGAACAGGAGGAATAAAGAGCAGGGGGAGATGCTACACACTTTTAAACAACCAGATCTCATGAGAATTCAGTCACTGATGTGAGAACAGCAGCAAGAGAGAAATCTGCCTCTCTGATCTAGTCGCCTCCCACTGGGCCCCTCCTCCAATGTTGGGGATTATAATTTGACATGAGATTTGGGTGGGACCACAAATCTAAACCATATGAGTGTTCAAAAAATATATAAGCTAAATTTGGTTGGGCAATGAGAGCCTATTTCACGTGGTCAGGTGACTTAATCTCTCTGAAGCTCAAGGGAGAACCCGTAAATGGGAACCTTTTACAAACTGCAAAGTGCTATACAAGCAAAAGACAGCATGACATCTCTGCTAACTCACTGTGATGTCTAACAGTACTGATATGGAAATGGGGCAGTGAACTGCTGGGAAGGGAAGGGAATGGTCCATGGCTAGAGCTCCACCCCTGTGCCTATGCCCATTCACCTAGGCCAGGGCAGGCACTTCTGTTTTCTAGCCCAAATGTTGCATTTCCCAAGACCTCCATGGCACAGCACACTCCCATTTGGTGCCTATAAAACCCTGAAACCATAGCAGGCAGAGACATAAGTGGCTGGACACCAAAAGGGACACATCAGTGGAAGAAGATGCAAGCAGTTGGACATCAAAAGGATGCCGGTGGAAGATCACACTGACAGGTCCCAGCAGGCAGGCAGGCCACTGACCAGAGGAACAACGTGGAGTTTGGCGAGGGCAGGCGGAGGAGAACCGGGGCAGCTGAGCAGCCCAACCCCAGGGGAAACCACCTTCCCACTCTATCTCCCTTCCAGCTCCCTCCTCTACTGAGAGCTACTTCCATTCAATAAAATTTTGCACTCATTTTCCAAGCCCACATATGATCCAATTCTTCCGGTACACCAAAGCAAGAAAACCCAGGATACAGAAAGGCCCCTGTCCTTGGGATAAAGTAGAGGGTCTAACTGAACAGTTAAACACTAGCCGCCTGTAGACAGCTAAACTGAAAGGGCACCCTGTAACACACACCCACTGCGGGATCAGGAGATGTAAACATTCACCACTAGACACTGCCGGGGGTGGGGTCAGCCCCACAGCCTACCCTTTGTATGCTCCCCTAGAGGTTTCAGCCACCGGGCACTGAAGAAGCAAGCCACTCCCCCTGTCGCAGGCCCTACCTGGGGCACAAGTGAACTTTTCCTGTTTCAGTATCAATGAGGGGTCCATATCTGACAGTTACTAAGGCCATTTCTTATAGCTGTATCAACTGATAGACCCAAATGCACATTGGTGGTGATTTTTAAAATTCCTTAAGAGGTATGTGACACTGTGACTTCTCTACATGAGGATTTGCATTGATTTGTTCTTTGACCACTGCTTGGCCAGGTACTGGCTGTAGGACTATTCCTACACTGACTAGTTTACACAGTCAGACTACTGGAAGACGCCCAGTCTTCAGAAACTCTGTCTGGAAACTGGCTGGCTGCAAATCTAGCACAAAGTGTACTTTTCTTCCTCAGCAATGAAATTAAAGAGTGTCTCTGTTATTTATTTACAATATTTATTTTGTGCTAACATAATTCAAACCAAATCAAACTCAAACCCAGAAACAATAGCCTGATGAATTTTTAAAGAAACTTTCCAAAATAAGTCAATGTTCTTGGCTTGGGCCACGTTTGAGAAGTTTCCACCCCTTAGGAAGAGTTTTGATTTGTTTGCTTTGTGAATGTTAGAAGGCATTTGGTAAAAGCCATTACACAGGGGATCCCAATGCCTCAAATTGGAGATGCTGCTGACATCTAAAAATTTAGAGAAGTGAATCATAATGAGAGTTATTTATTAGGCACTGAATAGCTCATTATATGCCAGGCACCAGGTTGTATACAATTAAAATATTTTAACTCTAATGTTATTATCTCTATTTTACAGATGTAGGAACTGAGATTCAGAGAAATTTTATAAATTGTGCTAGATCATATCATAATGGAGGTAGCAATACAACCAAAACATTTCTACTTCATATCCCATGTCATTTTAAAGACTACACCAAAAAACTGTCAGAGTTAATAAATGAATTCAGTAGAGTTGCAGCATACAGACTCACCATTAAAAAAATCCATTCATCTTCTATACACTAAAAACAAACTACCCAAAAATCAATTAAGAAAACAAGCCCACTGAAGATAGCATCAAAAAATAAATAAATGAATGAATAAATAAAGTACTTAGAAATACATTTAACCGAGAAGGTGAATCATCTGTGCACTGAAAGCTATGAAACAAGGAAAGAAATTAAAAAAAAAAAAGAAAGAAAGAAATGGAAAGATATTCTGGATTCATGGAACAGAAAAATCAATATTGTAAAAATGTGTATATTATGCAATGGAATCTATACATTAAAAAAACTATATCAAAATTTCAATGCCATTTTTAAATAGAAAAAAATATCCTAAAATTCAATATGGAACCACAAAAGACCCCAAGTAAGTAAAACAATCTTGAGAAAGAAGAACAAAGCTGAAGGTATCACACTTCCTGCTTTCAAATTATATTACAAAGCTATTGTAATCAAAACAGTATGGTATTTACATAAAGACAGATGCATAGACTAATGGAACAGAATGGAAAGCTGAGAAATAAACCCATGCATATGTAGTCCACTAATATTCCACAAAGACACCAAGAATAAACAATAGAGAAAGGATCATCTTTCAACAAATGAACTTGGGAAGCTAAATATTCATATGAAAAAAAATAAAGTTGCATTTTTATATCATATACAAAAATAGACACAAAATAAAGACTTACCTGTATTTTCTTTTCCTGATACTTTTTCCTCATTCCTGAATTGCAGGAGAATGAGCCCCTCCACACTTTTGTGACCTGGGTGTGCTTATTTGATGGATTTTGCTGTACCAGATACTTCCTTTTCTATTTTTTAATAATCTTGTAAGGCATGCTGACTCTTTTTCTTCCTTTCTCTTTCTCTGGGAAAATACAATGAATAAAGGCTTATTGGTACTGAAAGAAAAAAAAAGAGTTAAATGTAAGACCTGAAATTGTAAATTTTTTAGAAGAAAAAATAAGGGCAGAGCTTCTTAACACTGGTCTTGGCAGTGACTTTTTGGATATGGCACTGAAAGCATGAGTAACAATAGTACACAAGTGGGACCCCATCAAACTAAAATGTTTCTGCATAGCCAAGGAAATAATCAGCAAAATGGAAAGGCAACCCACAGAAGGGGAGAAATTATTTGCAAACAATACATCCAATAAGGGGTTAATATCCAAAATATATAAGGAACTTGTACAACTCAAGAGCAAGAAAAACAACTTGATTAAAAAATAGGCAAAGGACACAAATACATTTTTCCAAACAATACATACAAATGGCCAGCAGAGATATGGAAAGGCGCTCAACATGACTACTCACCAGGAAATGTAAACCAAAGCCACAGTGATGATCACCTCACACCTGTTAGGATGGGTGTTATCAAAACATCAAAGGTAATAAAAGTTGGAGAGGATGTGGAGTCATAGGAACCCTGATATATTGTTTGTAAGAATATAAATTGATACGGACATTATGGAAAACAGTATGGAGGGTCCTCAAAAAAAAAGTAGAACTACCCCCATGATTCGCCAATTCCACTTTTGAGTATGCAAAGGAAACAAAATCAGAAGTTAGAGAAGATGTCTGTAGCTCCACATTCATTGCAGCATGATTCACAAAAGTCAAGATATGGAGAAAATTTCAGTGTCTATGAAAAGATGAATCAATTGAAAATGTGATACACTCACGCACATATATATGTCATGAAATATTATT
This sequence comes from Cheracebus regulus, assembly GCA_963574635.1. Classification (NCBI taxonomy): domain Eukaryota; kingdom Metazoa; phylum Chordata; class Mammalia; order Primates; family Pitheciidae; genus Cheracebus; species Cheracebus regulus. Next base: position 197,380 of record CAUYQU010051627.1, on the reverse strand, counting down.
GAACCTTAGAAAAGAAGGAAATCCTGACATTTTGCAACAACATTGTTGAACCTGGAAGATGTACTACATGAAACAACCCAGACACAGGAAGACAACTACTGCATCATATCACTTCTATGTGGAACCTAAACAACTTGACTTCTTGGAAACAGAAAGTATGATGGTTACCAGGGGTTAGGGGACAGGAGAAATGGGGAGATATTTGTCAAAAGGGTACACACTTTTGGTAGTAAGATGAATAAGGGCCGAGCACGGCAATGCATGTCTTTAATCCCAACACTTTGGGAGGCTGAGATGAGAGAATTCCCTTGAGTCCAGGAGTTTGAGACCAGCCTGCACAACATAGTGAGACCCTATCTCTACACACACAAAAAAAATTTATTAGCTGGTCATGGTGGTATCCACCTGTAGTTCCAGCTGCTCCAGAGACTGAGGCAAGAGGATCACTTCAGTTCAGGAGTTGGAGGCTGCAGTGAGCTGTGATCCTGCCACTGCACTCCAGCCTGCTCAACAGAGAGAAACTCTATCTCAAAAATACATAAATAAAAGATGAGCACTATCTGGAGTTCTAATGTACAGCCGGTAACTACAGTAAATCATAACGTATTATGTACTTGAAATTTGCTAACAGAGTAGATCTTAAGTATTCTCACTACAAACAAATTATAAATATGTGAGGTTCTACATATACAATTAGCTAGATTTTGGCAATCATTTCACAATGTATACACATATCAAAACTTTATATTGTACATCTTACATATATACATTTTAATTGCCAATTAAACCTCAATAAAACTGAAAAACAGAAAAAAAGGAGTTCTTTCCACCTAACTTCAATCACCCTGCTCTGCCCCTCATGCACACACATGTTAACATCATGTTTTCCTTTTTTCTTTTTTTTTTTCCCTCATGTATTTCCTAATGAATATTTTCAGCAAGCGCCAGAAGACACTGTGAGGTAGTCAAAGGACTTCCTTCTCAGGAACACTGCTCTTTTCCCAGTACATTCTTGGGTATCACCTTACCTGTCTTTACTTTGCATTCATATGCATTTACATCAGCCCTCAGCATGATATATGCATCTGAGAAAATTCATTGAATAAGGTATTATATAACTAACTATTGTATGTAGGGGAGTTATTTTAATCATAATCCCAAGTCAACACCCCAACTAAAAAGTCCATTCAGAACCATTGTGCAAATGAAACAGGTGAAGAAATGACAATGGGAAATATGATTCAAATATAAACACTGCTTCACTTAAAACCCAACAGAACCTCATTCTCACTTCTAAACTAACTCATTTTCACTTTGCTCCCATGGTTACTAAGACACGATTTATTGTAAAGTGTATCTCCAGGCTGCTTCCTGAGCCAGAAAGAGAAGTTGTTTTTGACATTCCTTGTCCTTCATCCTATCTTGAATTAAATACCAGACCTTTTGATTCTACTCCTCTACAAGGGTCCACTTCTCTCCACTGTCACTACCCTAATCCTCACTTAAATTCCCGTGTAGCCAGCTGATGGACTCTGTTTCTATTCCAATCCAGACTCCCTGTAGCAGCAAAAGCGAGCCTTCCAAAACACATCTGGACACATTGCCCCTGCAGGAAACTCTGTGGTGGCTTCTCCATCCTCTTAGGTCACATCAAATCGATGAGAAGGGCCCCCAGGTTCTTTCTCACTTGGCCACCTCCCTTGCAAATGTCATTTCTAGCTGCACACTACCCCACCCTCTAACTCTAAGTTTTAGCCAGAATGAGCTTCCTTCTTTTCTCCCTCTCTCCTCCTCTTCATTCCCTCCCTTCCTCTCTCCCTTCCTCCATCCTTCCTTCCTTCATTTTTTTTTCCAGAATAGAATGTGCCTCTCACCTTTTCCTTCAGCTTGGATTAGCCATTCTTCCTATAGACCTAGCCAGCTATGATGCATCTTCCAAGCTCTAAACTTAAGGTGTCCTTCTCTGGGAAGCCTTCCCTGTCCCCTCCTCTATGAGGTGAGACACTGTGGACCTCTTCTGTCACAGCATCTGCCTTGCATGATGGCCATTGCTTGTTTGGTTGCTTGTCTTCCCCACTGACCCAAAAGCTCCATGAGACAAGGCTCTGTGGCTTTCTCACCATCAGCATACTATGTCTACCTGTAGGAGCAAATGGATTTCAAATGTATGGTACCATTCATAAAAATGCAACGTGCTATCTAACCTGAAGGTACACCACCAGCAAACCCAGGGAATTTGGGATGGAGCTAGAATCAGAGCCCTTCTCTTGAGACTCCTCATTCAATACTCTTGTAAGTTTGGGTTAAAGAGGGGAGCTGGCATCTCAGATTGAGTCTCAGCAGCATCATATCCAAGCCAAGAGACTTTAATCAAATAACTTCTTGAGCCTCTGTTTCCTCTTCTGTAAAATGGGGGTAATAATACTTACCCTGTCTACCTCTCAGTGATGTAAGAGGGATCTATTGAGATAATGTGAAAGTGCATTGGAAATTTCAGAATTCTTTGAAAGGTAGATATGTATTGGTTAGAGAAATAAAAGAAGAAAAGAATATCAGCAAACTTCACTCCATGGAATAATAACTAACACTTAACATGTGCCAAGGGGGCTGCTCCACTTCCAGCCTCCTCTTCCTTCCAATCACCCCAGGCTAATGCCTACAGTAGTGTGGAGGAAGAAAACGGATGGGAAGAGCTTATATTTTCATAGAGCTACACTTTTTGTATTGGCAGGAAGCCAATACAAAAACAGCCCAGCAGACACCTTGCTGAGTCACCACGTTGAAGAGCAGTGATGGTCATTATGGTCATTACCATACATCAGTGGATTAGATTCCTAGGGCTGCCCTAACAAATTATCACAAACTGGCTGGCTCAAAACAACAGAAATGCAATCTCTCACAGTTCTGGAGGTCAGAAGTCTGAAATCAGGGTGTCGGCCGGGTTGGGAACCTGGGGGAGAATCTGTTCCTCGCCTCTTCTGGCTTCTAGTGGTTGCCAGCAATTCTTGGATTGCCTTGGCTTGTAGTGGCACCACCTCAGTCTCTGCCTCTGTCTTTCCTTGGTGTCTTCTCTCTCTCTCTCTGTATCTGTTTTCACTTCTTAGTAGGACACAGGTAATTAGATTAGGACCCACCCTAATCCAGTATGACTTCATCTTAACTAAATACATCTGCAAAATCATTACTGTAGTTCCAAATAAGATCAACACTATGGACTGAATTGTGTCCTCCCAAAAGTCATATTTTGAATATCTAACCCTGATGTCACTGTATTTGGAGACAAGGCCCAAGGAGGTAATTAAGATTTAATAAGATCATAAACATGGAGCCTTGACCCTGTAGCACTGGTGCCTCTAGAAGAGGAGATGCCAGAGCTCTCTCTCTGCCATGTAAGGACACAGCAAGAAGGCAGCCATCTGCAGCCCTAGGAGACAGCCCTCACTGGAACCCAAACCTGGTGCTATACATCCAGTCTCCCGAACTGTGAAAGTAAATACCTGTTGTTTAAGTCACTCAGTTTGTGGCATTTTGTCATGGCAGACAGAACAAACTAATGCAACTGCATTCTGAGATTCCCAGTCGTGGTGGTTAATACTGAGTGTCAACTTGATTAGATTGAAGGATGCAAAGTGTTGTTCCTGGGTGTGTCTGTGAGGGTGTTGCCAAAGATTAACATTTGGGTCAGTGGGCTGGGATAGGCAGACCCACCCTCAGTCTGGGTGGGCACCATCTAATCAGCTGCTAATCAGAATAAAAGCAGGCAGAAGAACATGAAAAGACTAGATTGGCTTAGCTTCCCAACCTACATCTTTCTCTCAAGCTGGACGCTTCCTGCCCTAGGACATCAGACTCCAGGTTCTTAAATTTGGGACTCAGACTGGCTTCCTTGCTCCTCAGCTTGCAGATGACTTATTGTGGGACCTCACCTTGTGATCGTGTTAGTCCCCTTTATATATGCATCTATCCTATTGGCTCTGTCCCTCTAAAGAGCCCTCACTAACACAGCAGTGAACACGCATTTTGGGGGACATTAATCCCCTCAGTAGTGTTGGTGAACTCCACTAGCTTTTCTTCTTCCGAGACCTTGTTTAAGAAGGCAGAGAAGATAGTAAGTTGTTTATAAAGATCTTCACTGATAATTGGAATGGAAAGCCTCATTTATCTGAAAAAAGTACTTTACAAGGGCTTCCTTGCTTTTCAGTAATAAAAGACAAATGAGAAATCTATGTAATAATGAGAATGGCTGTTCTTATTATTCAACTGATTTGGGGGATAAGATTTGGTTTAGAAACGTTTGCCTTTCATGTGTTTGCAGTTTTGCTGGTTTGGAAATGTTATTTTTGTTGAAGTCTAGTGCTGCTGCCTCTGCACATGCACTCATTATCCCATTCTTGAATGGACATATGGCACAGAAAGTTTAGAAAATACTGCCCAATTTGTCTAAATACCAATTCATGGCCTCATTCACCATGGGGCCCATTGTGCTGGGAGAACACAGCTGTATAACCTTATCAACATTGGCCAGAGAAGTGCCCACGGGTTCAAATGCTAATCCAAAGCCCATATTTGCCTTGGCATAAGGTGGCTGCACAATTGGAATGTGCAGGTTGACAAGGGAATTTGAAATGGTTGGAAGACAGAAGGTGGGACGAGAGTGTTCCTATATCCCTGATCCCTACCTCATTTCAAAACCTGTGGCCAAATTTCCTATGCCAGAAAATTGGAAAGGAGTAATTTTTTCTGAAATCTTTCTTTTCCATTCCTAGCTGATTCCCATAGCTCTTATTTCCAAGGTACAATAACCAGAAAATTTCTGAACTAATATTTTCCTACAAGTTAGAAGTGGTGGCCCTTTCTTAAATCCTGTCTGTCATGCATCTGGGGAAAAGGAGAACACACACAGAGAAACCAAGTCCCAGACTTCCTGCTCTTCTTCCTGGATCCACAGAAACTGGGGCCTGGGGAGCATGCATATAGTCAATTTGATGAATGAGTCACTTCTAGCAAAGAGTATGTGACAAAACACTGTAAAAATATAGAAAGACCTTCTCTCATTAGGAATTCATGAATTCAATCAGTGAACATTAATAGAGCATTTTCTATGTGCCAGTGACTATGCTCCCAAGAAAAAGATTGAAACCATCATTCTAGCAGGAACGGAGCTTATAGTTATGGGAGGAACGCACACAGCTTTATTCTTTGTTACCTCTATGACCTGAGGCAATTTACTTAACTTTCTGGGCCTCAATTTTCTTATCTATACAATCAAGATATCAACAATAATCATAGTAACAATGTAGTATGGAATTGTTATGAGGATTGGCTTGATTAAAAGTAAAATAGCAGGTAGGACAGTTCCTGAAGGAGAAGTAGGAAGGCACCTTTGGGGAATACACGGCATAGGATATCCCATTAAAGGTATAATTGTACTCAGGCAAACATGATGACAAAAATTAGCTTGGTGCAAAAGTAAATGGCAAAAAACACAATTACTTTTGCACCAACTTAATAAAAGCAGAAAGTTTCTATAAAGACATGAGAGGCAGCTGAGCCCAGTGTTATATCGAGTTGACCCAGGCACAGGGAATCTGCAAACAGGCTTTAGGCTCATCTCACTAATTCACAGTCTCAGACGACTTGTGCTTCCTCACCTCTAAGCTCATCTATGTCCATGTTTCCAGAATGTCCAGAAGGCATCAGGGACCCTCAACATGGAACGCTTTCTGCTGTCTGAATGTTTTATCACGAACATGCTTTGCTTTTGTGTTACTTTTTAATAAACAGGATGTGCTACTGATGTCTCTGGGTCATTTCCAGCTCAGATGCACTTTGGTGTCTTTGTCAATAATGGCATTTAGTTCCCATTTCCACTCATATCAAACATGGCTGGTTTGTGTGTGGGGTGAGGGATAGAAAATGGGAGAAGCATGCTGCAGGAGTCCGCAGACCAGCTCTTCTCTGGCTTCCCTCCTCATGATGGGTGCTGTCTTAAACTAGGGAACAAAAGGAATTTGTTTTATTTTGTTTCCTTCCAAGATGCTATATCAGCCAAGGAAGAGAGACCAGAAAACATCAAGAGCCGCTGTGGTGTCTGTAGTCAAGGCCTCAGCAGGGCCCATGTTACACAGTGTGCTGTCATGGGTCATGGTCTCATTGGACAAGGAGCCTCCCAAGGGCAGGTGCTATATTCATCAGAGGCCCTGAATCTGAGTCTTGCAGAACATCTGACATGTGTCAGGTATCTGGTAAATGCCTAAGGGGCAAGTGATGCCAGATGCCAGGGGCTGAGCAGAGCTCTGGGACTTAACTGGCCCATGCAGGTAGAGCTGGGCAGGTTTTCTTCCCAGGGTCTCGAGCCACTACCTAAGAATAAAGGTTACTCTTGGACAAATTCCACCCTGGCTCACATCAGGGCTCACCCCGGCCCAGGTCCCTGAGGAGAGGGCATCCTTGGGTGTGAGAGTGTGATCTGCTCCCCCTCAGAAAGGCAGACTTGCTATGAGGGCATGGAAGGCCCCAGGGCTTGCGGTCTCAGAAGCCAGGAGGAAGAGCCTGCCTCCCCCAGTTTCAGAGGGGCCCCTTCTACTTCTTGAGGGGACATCCAGGGTTCTCAAGTCCACCACTTCACCACCCATGAGGCACTTAAGAGAACAGCACAACTTTCATTTGTGCAAGTCTGTGTTATGGAGTAAACAATGAAAATATTCCCATTAATTGTGGAAGGAAAGAAGAGGAGACCCAAGAGAAGATTCTGGGTCTAGGGCTGGCCCTGCCATCAACTTCCAGTGTATTTGCAGGGAATCATTCAACCTTTGCGGGCCCATCTCTCCATCTATAAAGGTGAAAGCCACCTGGATGATGCAGGAGGCAGCTTCAGCTCTGGTCTCCTGTGCTCTACTCCCCAAGATGGGGTCATCTTCCCAAGGAAGTCTGCTGGTGACTAGCGATGTCCCTCTCCATTTTTCTCTCCTGGGGCTTTGACCCAGAAACTGTAATATCTAAATGCTTCCTTTTCTCATTCTTCAACAGATGAGCTTCTCTGTTTCAGTTCTAATCGCAGCTAAGAAGAGCCGTGGCAAGTTCAGGACATTCCGTTTCAGCTTCAGAAATATCTGGTAGTATTTCAAATGCAAAATTACAAAGAATCCAGACATCAAAGTGGCCAAACCACGTGTCCTGTATCACTAGCCTATGTTCTTTGCATCTGCTCAGTGATCGGGTTAAAAATTGGTTGTAGTTTCTGTGGATTGCAGTAAAAAGCTGAAGATTACCTAAAATTGGGAAGGTTTATATTTAGTTGCCAAGGAAAGTCCTCCTTAACAAAATAGAATAATTACAAACATATCTTTGCTGCTATTTCTTTTTCAAAGTCTGTTTAACTCTTAATAATTTTATTCAGTTTTAAATCCTAAGAACACATGGAACAATTAATAATATTTCCTAAGTGAGCTTTCTCCCATGTAACCAATACTTTGAAGGTATAATTTGTATGACATACAGTTTTCCATAACCCAAAATTGAAAAACCCTTTAGCTAGTACACCAAAATGTCTGAGCTATATAAGTTTTCATAAATTTGCACAAACAAGCATGCACCAATTCTTGTTTGAATTACTTTTTTTAATAACTCGAATGGAAACGTTGGAAGGGACCTACTCCCTTTCTTCAAATCTCTTTGCATCCAACTAACATTTCTTAGACTTTTCAGAACATGTAATATAATCCTTAAGAGTAGGAAGCTGGTAAATCAAGATAATAATTTCTCTCCAACTTAACTAATTTCACAGTAAAGATGGACTCATTCTTTTCTTAGCTTTGGTCACCATTTTATGTATATATTTCTTCAACATCAGCAGTACCTTTATTCTCATCAATAAGTCTGTGTCCATTTCTTGAATCCTTTATGCAAAAGGATATAGCATCTTCTTCTCATATAAAAAGAGAGTTTCCAATAGTTATTTGGAAAGAATAGTTCAGCCACCTAGGCAGGGGGATTGTGTCTCTCCCATCTTCCCCTCTCAGATCTTTATGCGAATAAACATAGGGTCTTCCATTCACTGCTTCCAAAAGCTCGTGCTTTCCTTTTCTTTGATTGTATTTCAGTCTTGCCTTCAGTCCCCTTCACTTTCATTTGAATGAGATGGATTTCTGCATTCTCCCCAACCTCACTTTCCCACAAAATTCTCAGTTAGTGATTTCTCACATTTTATCCTACCACTCTTGGTTTCTTCTCCCACAAAATTCTACCTTTATCCAAACCAACCGAAAGCAACTACTTTGCTTCAGTGTTTATGTGTTAGGCACATTTGGAATTAGTCTCTCAGCCCCAGTCTTTTCCCACCCTAGGTTTCAGAAACTGGCAACGCCTGCATGTTCTACGAATTTCCACCTGCTTACTGCAGCCAACTTCACTTCTGCAAATAAGCCACTGAAACAATGTTCACCACCAACTCTGTCTTCTTGGATGTGCAACTTCCTTATTTTCTGATTTTCTTCTTTTGCCTTTTCCTTCATATTCTCTTACTCGGTTCCTAAGGTTTTCTGTGGTTCCTTTGATCATTTGGTGTGCACCTTTGTACTGCTCTTATTTTTTTTTTGAGCAGGGTAAGAGGTGAAAGGAGAATTGCTCTATCTTCTTTTCTTCATCGAAATCCAATTCACTCAAAGTACATTCCTGTAGCTAATAAATTATCAGTCTCTCAAGTTCATGATCTCGCGCATGTTCCAGAGTTTGCCAAATCTGCAGCATTAGACTGAAAATAACAAAAATTTAAAATACATAATTTCAAAACCCAGTACATAGAACTGGGTTTTGAAATATGCAACAGAAACCAAGAAATGTGTCTAAGTTGTTATGTTTTTAATTGTCACGTTTCTTATGTACACGCTCCACATTTTGAGAATTATTTCTTCAGGAAAAGTCATTCATTCTTTCTGCAAATATTTACTAAGCAATTGCTAAAATTTGCGCTGTGTGTCAGGTACCAAAGATGCAAAGATAAAATCCTCAAGGAAGACCCAGCAGACATGGCTTGTAACTAGTGATTGCAATGCAAAATGTCACTCCATTCATGGAGGTACTTAGCAGGGTTACTGGAACACAACCAACGTGCTCAGAGGTGTCAGAAAGTAATATGCAAAGGTGGCCAAACTTGGGCTGAGACTCCCTGGACAGACAGGAGTTGACTGGATGCACAAGTGAATAAAGGCATGAAAGGCAAGAAAAAAGGCAGAAAATCACTCAAATCATATGAGCTCAGCAAACTGACGTCCTGAAACTAGATTTCCAAATGTCTCTATAGTGATATGGTAGGAGGATGCTCAGATAACTAATTATCTGCATGTTCAGTTTCCTTAGGTTCAGTTTATGTCAGTGCTAAAACCAGATCACTGGATTCCTGCCTCTGCCTTCCTTCATGTTCCTCAAAATCCCATTTAATAAGTTGTAGACCTTTGGAATACCTGTGCCGCTCATTTTAGTCACTTTAGTTGCATTAATACTTTTCTTATTGGGTAATTATTACATCGAAATATTGTATCTCCCAGATCCTATCTAAAAGAAATAAGTTAAAACATACCGAAAGGTAAAGAATTGCTTCTGCCCCCATCATATGTCTGCCCACATTTGCATATTCTTTCATCGTTTAAACATTCAGCACTTCTCATTGAGGATACTGTTGGTGAGTCACAGAAGTTGGTCTGCCTTCCTGGCTCCAATTCTAACCATCTTTTCCTGGCCTTATGATGGATCCATGTCACTTAATCTCCTTAAACTTCCGTTCCAACAGTAATAGGACCTGCCCCAAGGTGTTTTTTGTGAGTACGACGAGTTTATTCATGTGAAACTCTTTGAGTTGTACCTGAAACTTAGAAAGTTCCCAATAAATGCTGTCTGTTATTTTTATTTCTTTTATTAAAACAAACAATATAGATTTACTTTTTTGAGACTAAAATGCTTCATATTAATTTCAGACTTTAAGGGCAGGGAGTTACTATAAATGCTAAATGATCCAATGCCAGTGCCCAAAGGACGCTGTGGTTTCATCCAAGTGAAGATTCTGCTACAAAGACATTAAGCATGGGAGCTGGTTTAATCCATGCCTTCTCTGACTTCATCTCATTCCCAAGGCTTCTGCCCTGGATAACAAGGTACTCATTCTATCATGGGCACTAGTGTGGCTTCTGCTTCCAGTGCCAACTAACTGACCAACTAACTGGGTGTCCTACAGTTCAACCCTATTCTGACACTAAATACCCAAAGTTAGGCTCAGAGTCCCACAAGACTGCCCTCCCGGCAGACACCAGCCACAAATGGGATGTCCAGGTCACCCACCATCTGCCGGCCAACTACAAATTCAGGGTTGCCCACAACCCCCTCTTTAGGTTTGATAATTTTCTAGAACAACTTGCAGAACTCAGAAAAATAGCTTTACTCATGTTTGCCAGTTGATTATAAAGGATACCACCCAGAAACAGCCAGGTGGAAGAGCTGCACAGGACAAGGTTGGCAGAGGGCAAGGAGCTTCCAGTTCTCTGCAGGAGTGCCACCAGCCTGGTACTTCAGTGTGCTCCCCAACCTGGAAGGTCCCCAAACTCTGTTGTTTAGGGGTCTTATGAAGGTTTCATTGCCATTGGTGACTGAATGCAATTTCACATCCTGAAGCTACCTGACTCCCTTCCATTTCTCCAAAAGTCATCTCACAAGCATCTCCAAGACAGTAAATTCCAAGGGTTTTAGGACCTCTGTGTCAGGAACCAGGGACACAGACCAAATGCCTACTTTGTATTGAACCACAGGGCCTTAGCTTTAAAGCTGTGCTGACTCTGTCCAGGCTGGCCTGATGCACGAAGCATGGAGAGGAACCCAGGACAGGGCACAGCACAGAAATCTCAACCCTGTCCTGCCCTGGTAGAGCCATGTCACCTCGGACAGAGCACTTATCTGCCTAGTCATGTGCCAACCAAGAGACTTCGGCCACAGCCATCAGGCATCATGCTCCTTTCCTGGGAACTTGCATGCCCAGGCACCGTGCTATGAGTTACACAGGAACTATTGCTAATCCTCCCCACAGATCAGCTGGGTGACAGTGGTTAGCCTGACTTCAGCAATGGACAGAAAGGGATTCAGACAGGAGGGTTCTGATCAAGGACATCCTGTGAGGGAGTGAAGGTCAGCTTTCTGCCAGCAAAGCATTTCTGTCTCACTTGCAGTGCAGAGACATAGCAGCATCTTCCACAGGTAACCTTCGGGGAACAGCCACACATCTTCCTTGGGACCCCTCCATATTCCCTCTCAGTCAGATGTTGTCAGATACCATCTCTACCCCTTCTCCCAGAGTTTGCCCTCATTCCCACTTTCTCATGAAACTTTAAGTCCTAACTGCAGTTGAATAAACAACAGCAAGAATTTATATGTCCCCTTTTTCATTGTGCAGAACACGATTGAGTCAAATGTTGATTACTTTTGGATGAGCAAGGTTCTTCCAGAATGAGTTGTGCCTTCTTCCCCTCTCCCTGTGCTCTATCTGGTGGACTGACCCCTGGGGCTGCCCAGGCACCAGGTCTCTCCCACAGCAGCCCCCAAGCTTGTCCTGGCCAGTGCACATCCTAACACACACAGCCCTGGGAGAGCTGACCATCTGTCTGCTTCAGGACCGCAAACATCCACTTCATCAGCTCTTTCATCTGACTGATTTTTTGGAGCATTTCCTAAATTCAAAATCCTGTGGAGGCCTCTCATTTCCTTCCAAACTCACCAAAGTCCTAAGAGTCCTCCTGTCAGTGATAGGGCTGTCTCTACCTGCCCAGCTTCCACAACACCTAGGCCACAGTGCCCAAAGCTACCGTTTCCTTAGAGTATGTGTTCTGACACCAAGTTCTGGGGCCTATTTTACAAGTAACAGCTTGTCTCTGTCTCCTAAGCAATCTGCAAATGTTCACATGTTCTGGGATAAAAGTTACATTATTCCCCTAGAATGTACTAGCAAAGCTGGAGTTCAGAAACATCGAAGTCTCTGCTGTGTCTCCTTGGCCATTTCTAATCTTATCCAGGCAGGAACAGAGATTGCTGTTGCATCCATAACAGACACTAATTAGTCTGAGCTAGAAGTTGAGATAATGATTTGAAAAGAAAGCATAAGTGTAATTGTAGCAGGCAATCACTGCCCAAACAACTGGTCATCAATAATCAATACGCATTTCCTGCCAATACTCTCCTTTCTGGACAGAATGTGATTCCTAGGGTGTGTGCTCCAACCATGCTGGCACCCCTCCCACCCCATTTATCCTGGAGCTTTCCAAGGCTCCCTCCACCCAGGACAGCCCCACAGATGCTGCCAAACCCCTGCCTCAGCTGTCAGCAGAGAGGGGACCTGGTTAAGGGCAGAGCTCACTTTATTTTTGTCTGGATCCTAGAAGATCATGATATACATTGTCATCTACATGTGCCGACATGAATCCATGTAATTCAAACTTAGGTTGTTTTCATACCACTAAATAAATTTTCTCTCTGGTTGTGAAAGGATGTGAAGCAATTTCATCAAAGGAACAAAGTCAGGTGGAGATAAATTTAATGAAGTAGGGGTAGAAAATTAGAACCAAGAAAAAGAGCAGGAAGCCACGCAGAAAACAGCAAGGGTTTCACTTTAGAATGATATTCTTGCTATGGACTTTAAATGATAGATTACTTATTAAAAACAAAACAGACATTTATAAAAACAAATGAAGTTTGATGTAAAATTGTCAAGAAGACGCACATTCAGCCTTTCAGTTTCACCACTGTGATGCTGAATGTGAGAAATGGCTTTCCAAATGCATTGCCAAAACTGTTTTGGCTACTCCAGTTGATTGTTTTCTTCCTTCTGATCTTGCATGCTATGCGAAATTTCATGTGCATGCTTTTCCCCCGGCAGCCAGGAAGCCCAGAACTAAATATCATGTTTGTTTGCGGCAACTATGCTAGGACCATTTAGTATTCATTGTGTCTTTCCTCCTTGCTGTTGGTCTGATTTGATTAAGGGACAAGGTTACTGCATGTCTAGACCATATTAAGAATGTTCTGGGGCCAGGCACAGTAGCTCATGCCTATAATCCTAGCACTTTGGGAGGCAGAAGTGGGCGGATCACCTGAGGTCAGGAGTTTGAGACCAGCCTGACCAACACAGAGAAACCCTATCTCTATTAAAAATATAAAATTAGCCTGGCGTGGTGGCACATTCCTGTAATCTCAGCTACTCAGGAGGTTGAAGTAGAATTGCTTGAACCCAAGAGGTGGAAGTTGCAGTGAGCCAAGATCATGCCATTACACTCCACCCTGGGCAACAAGAGAGAAACTTCATCTCAAAAAAAAGAAAGAAAGAAAGAAAGAAAGAAAGAAAGAAAGAAAGAAAGAAAGAAAGAAAGAAAGAAAGAAAGAAAGAAGAAAGAAAAAAGAAAAGAAAAAAAGAATGCTTTGGGGAGCATATAACAAAATAATTGATAAACTGTGACTTAAACACAAAGACATTTCATTATTTCGTGGGAATAAGGACTGGATAGAGCTGGTAGCAGAGTTGGTTCTGAAGCTCCACAAACTTGACCCAAGTTGTTTCTCCTTCCTGCTCCTCTTAAAGTCACAGCTGTTGTGGCTGCTAATACCTTATTCTCACCGAACAGCTCTGAGTAAGATGGAGAAGGGCTAGAACCATAGCACCTTTTCCTCCAGTGCCTCCCTCTGTTATTGTGGAGCAAAATCTTTCCCCAAAGCCCGTAGGCAGAGCTCTTATCACAGCCCATGGGCCCAAATCCTATCACACCATGAGAATGGATGGGAAAGAGCAAGGCAGCCAGGACTGCCTTAGTCCAACCATAACTCATCCCCTGGGCTAAGGAGTGAGTGATCATCTGGTAGGAAAATGAGAATATACCAGGCAGAGGATGAAAATTTCCAATTAAAGTGTATATGGCACTTATTACAAGTTAGAAGTAATTATAAACATTTGCATTTACCAATTTTTAAAATTCACTCAACAACTCTCTGAAGTGTTATTTCATTTTAATCCCCAATTTAGGGGATACATTAAACAATGTGTCCAAAGCCACACAGCTAAAGAGTGGTTGAGCTGGAACTGAAACCCAGACCACCATGTGCCACCGGCTCTCTCTCTACACATTCAGTCACTTTTGTGAAAGGAAGTGCCAATATGGACTTTTATAGAAATGCTGATTCTCATAGTTTGGCTTTTGAGAGGCCAAAACAAGATAGATAAGGCATAACATGAGATTACCGCATAAAGACTTTAATAGGACCCAGTTCTTTTATTTATTTATTTATTTTTGAGGCAGAGTCTTCATCTATCACCCAGGCTGGAGTGCAATGGTGCCATCTTGGCTCATTGCAACCTCCACCTTCCAGGTACAAGAGATTCTCTTGCCTCAGCCTCTTGAGTAGCTGGGATTACAGGTGCATGCCACCACGTCTGGCTAATTTTTGTATTTTTAGCGGAGATGGGGTTTCACTGTGTTGGTCAGGCTGGTCTCAAATTCCTGATCTTGTGATCCACCCGCCTCAGCCTCCCAAAGTGCTGGGATTACAGGCATGAGCCACCAGGCTCAGCCACGACCCAGTTCTTTATAGAAGGTATAGCATCTATAAAGATGGGTTTTTAGAGCTGAATGACTATTAAATACAATTTCTGCAACGTGTAGTTGAGAAGACTCCTCTAGAAATGGAAGTAGCTTGTGCACACCTCACAAACTGACAGAGGTGGGATTAGGATTGAGTTTCTGTCTACCAACTATTCTGAATCTATATGATTAATATTTTTTCTTTCACCTGTATTCTCCAAAAGCTGCGTTTTCTTCACCCTTTTACCCAAAGACGATGTGAATGGACAAAGCCCAT